>JAFLHD010017843.1:3171-24562 GCA_018856295.1 Blastosporella zonata
CAAGAACATACTCGAGGTTCACCGATCAAATTGAGGATGTAGGTATTGCCATATCGATGACACCAGTCCATAAAAATGACCCCTTTAAATGTCCAAAGTGTGAGCATCGATCGCAATGGATTGAAACAAAAAACAACAAGAAGACAGACCGGGATCTCCTGATTTAAAATTCTTCACCATTGCGGCAATAAGCGAAATCCCCCCGGGCCAGGAGTCATGAACACAAGGAACCATGAGAGCGCCCTTCTGACCAGCCTCGGCAATGTTTGAATACGTATTCCAGAGGTGTAAAACGGCTAAATATAGGGGGCGCGACAAGAGTGCAGATACCAGTGCAACTCGAGATGAGATCGGCGCTCCATGACTTGCAAAGACGCCGAGGAGGGCGTATACCAAGAATGAGGAGGGGATCCACAGCAAAGAGAGCTGGACGAGATAGTAGAGGCCGGGCGGGAGGTGGTGTGCCATGTTGGTCGGGAAGGGATGCGGAACCGGGTTCCTGTCTTTTGTAGGTAACCATTTCACCCTATTACACCAATGAATCGATATCCGAGCATTCCATAAATAGGCGTCTGTGACCATATGCGGGGTGCTCACTTGTCAGAGTAAGACAGAACATAAAAGAGTTTACACCCCCTTTTCCAGTCAATCGACGTGTCTCGTGTTCATGGGGGAGAACTTGGCGGAGCCCTCGGCGGTGGTTTTTATAGCAGTACCGTTTCTCGATGTGTTTCCATGTTCGACGAATCTTCCCGGGAAGGTCGCCGATGATCGATTCCATCCTTCCTTGAGATGCCTGTGATCACAGGTGTTTCACAACTGCATCAACGGGCAAGATAAGAGAACCACAGAAGCATGTCAATTCTGCAGTGATCATCCGTGAAAACAAAAGGCAAGGTCCAAAAGGACTTGCGAGTCGAGTCGGATGCTGTTCCATCAGATAGTATCAGATTTAGAACCAATTGTCACAAGCCTCTGTATTGGGGCTTTCATATAAGTACAAAATAGCGGTTCTGCCATCTATATTGCAACCTGACATCCAGATATATCGGAAACTCCCTAGACACTGCTGCTTCAATGCAAAAATCCTGTACAGCAATGGAACAGCCATTCCTTTTCTGAACACTGCTCTTCCGCGCTCTTGAAAGATTGGTACAGAGCATCCAGCTTGCCCAAAAGGACATCACTTTCAGCCTGATTCTGTTCCCAGTTTTTAATATTCGTAACTCCCACACGTTCATGCCCCCAGCGATCACTCTCAGCACCAAATTTGACTGCTCGGGGGACGTTTAAATCCTTCTTGTCGAATAAAGTCAAAAACGTCAATGAGGCTAGGGACATGTGCACAGCTGCAATAGCAGCCTTAAACGGGTCGATAGGATGGTTCGGGGAACCCAAAAGGCGGACCTGCGTAACGCACATGAGTCGCTGGCGACAGCTAAACATGAAGGATACTTACAATGTAGAACGCAAGGAGTTTGCAGAGATTGAGCACGGGCCCGACCAAGGCGTCCGAGACGTTCGTCGAACATACTCCGGGGTGGGTGACAAAGTGTCGTATGCGCCGGGACGCAGGGCGTTGCAGCGCCAAGTGGTCAAGCCGCGTCGCGATCAAGTCGATCTGGTACTTCGTGCTCTCGTACGAGTGTCCCGTTTTCTTGTTCTGCCAGTCTTCTGGGTCAAAGAATAAGGGGGAAGCCTCGACGGAGGATGTCCATATGACGCGGGAGCCGATGCATGGCGGAGACGCGAGGAGGAGGTGTTGGATGGATCGGTACTACGGGTGCGTTAGGCACATCCGGCGACATAGGAAGGAGACTTACGAGAACGTAGTGGCTGAAAAGGTTGCACTGCCATACCCATCCCAGGCCGTCGAGACTAATTTCGCCCGTATGCTGGGAATAATACGACGGCGCGGTTATCGCATTTACCGGTTCCTTCATTATTTGTACGAAAGCCCCCAACCAGTCTATGCAGCTGAAGCTCGCACCCCCTGCGTTGAGAATCAAGCGAGAGACATAAGGATATCTACGCAAGTCAACACCCGTGGAATGTGAAATGGAAACGCACTTACTTGGCGGTCATTTCGTCCGCAAATTTGAACACAGTACCCACCATAGCTAAGTCAAGTGAAACTATATCCACAACGAGGTTCTTCCGAAACTCATGCGCCCGCCCGTCATATCCTGGCTTCTTCTGGAGTTGGAAAATGTGCCTATCCAGGACCCCCATAAGTTTCGTCCGTGCCGCTTCCGCACGCTTGACGCTTCTGCAAGCCATTACTAGAGTTAATCCATCGTAGTCCAGTGTCTCAGACTCAGACTCGCTGTGGTTGGTCGCAAAGCTCTGCGGTAACGCGTCGGTTGGCGAGGCATGACACAGTTGAAATACAAGTCGTTGGCATATGCCGAACCCTACACCGCTGGGAAAATTTAAATCAACGCCCTATACCAGCCATGTCCACGACTCACCCATTAGCCCCAGTTACAACGACAATGGGCCTTGTCATAGTGGTACAACGCGGTGAGGTACAACATCGTACGAGTTCTGGTATAAATAGTATGTCACATGCGGCGTGACGTCCAAAAATTATTGATGTCGGAAATGTCACCGGCCCAGTGGATCAACTCAAGATGAAAGTGGATGAATAGTATTGGCAATCAGTAATAGATGTAAAAAAAATGCATGGACAGATTGAATAGGATACAGAAAGAGTCATGAAGTAACCTATGTCGACTTCTTCTTCTTCTTCTTGGGTGAATCGCCATCAACCACCATGGCTTTCTCCTTCTCGGCCTTGCGGGCCTGCTTTCGTGCTTTTCGCTCCTCCTCGGTCTCCCCCTAATGAAGAAGAAACAACGGTTAAGGCCAATGGAGAAGGGAATGAGGGAAAAAAACTAGCCTTCGACTTGGTCTCCTCCTCCGCAACTACATTCATGTCGCTCTCTCTCCGTTTCCGCTTTTTATCCTTCTTATCCTTCTTCGTTTCCTTGACATCATCCACATCCATATCATTGTCCGACTCGCTCTGTGCGGCGGCTTTCTCCTTCTCCGCCCTTTTCTTGGCCCTCCTCTCCTCCTTGGCCTTCCGCTTGTCCTCCTTGACATCCATCACAGCGCGCACCGCAATCTCCATCGGGTCCTCACGTTGCGTCGATACAAGGTCCACCGCATCCGCTTGAGTGTTGTACGTCTTGACATCGCCCGACATTTCGAAGCGCTGCTGCTTCTTGCCACCCTCGGCGAAGCGGTTAGCGCCTGCGAGGTCGCCAGTGTACTCGAGGGCACGTAAACGGGACTCAAGTTTGGCGCGGTTTTCGAGACCTATTGAAGGCGCAGCGGCGTCGGATTTGCCGTCAGAATCTGTGAGCGCGTCCACACGAATCGAGAGCGCGGCTTTGGTGGCCACCATACGAGCCATCTTCGGATTTCACAGTCAGTAGTAGTCAATAAAAAAGTACGCGGGATCACTTACTTTACCCTTCAGCTTGGGTGGTGCCTGACCGATGAGGGAAGCCTGCGAGAAGATGAGCTACGGTTTAAGTTATGTAATGAGTAATGCGTGGACATACATGGTAGATGAGACCATATTTTGGTGTATCGTGCTTCGTCTTAAGAGCACGGAAAAGAGCCTTCTCAGCACCGAGAATCTGGACAGTACTGGCTGGATGTTTGGCCAAGCTGAGGAGACTGCCGGCATGGCTGATGAGGCGGGCTCCGACGAGCTCTCCAACAAGGGCAGTGAGGTTAGGGGCGATGGCGTTCATGCGGTTGCGGAGATATTCCGCGAGTTGCGCGCGGTATGCAGTGATGGCGATGACCTGGTCGCAGAGGGAGTGGATGTGGGCAATATCAGAATCGGAAATTTCTGTGCCCATGGAGATTTCAGCAGCAGCCTTGAGGACTGCCTCGAGGTCTTCGGGGAGGATGGCAGCGAATGATGTCGAGGCGGCATTGGTGCGAACGCCTACAAAACGCGTAAAAATATATAAAAAGGTGACTAGGATGCCACCTACCCATCAAACGGATAACTTTGGCGTAAGCAACGTTGTCGGATATGATTTTAGCCATTTCTGGGAAATGCCAGCCATACCATTCCTGAAATTAAATATTAATATTTTGCAAAATCGATTCTACGATGGACACACCTTGACTCTCATAGCATAGGTGTTGATTTCTTTGTCGAGATCATCCAACAGAGCAATGGCCTGGACCACCATCGTGTCAACCTTGTCCGGCGAAAATTTGAGCTTGAATCTATGGGGTAGTTAGGTTAATGCGCCTCGAGGCTAATGCAAGGCCAGCTTACCGTGAAAGTGAATGACTGAGACCCAAGCTCATCGTTGCAAGATCTTTGGGGTCCAGCCCTTGAAGAAGGGCAGAGATTTGGGTGCGAATACCCCGCCAGAGCTCAGTCTGCTCTTCCGTTGTTGCGCTCACATTGATGCTGAGCTTCTTGGATATTGACCGTGCTACAGAAAAAAGATTTAAGATTTTACGAAGGCTGGAAAGCTATGAAAAAAAAACGCACAAAGATGGGGATCAACCACAAGCAAAGACTCCTTTCCCTTTCCCTTACCCAAAACCTCATCCGTCAAGAATTGTTTCAGGCCTTTGCCGATTTTTCCGTTCTGAATTGCGGTAACATCTTCCACCGCAGTCGCGGTCGATGTGAACCGATGCAAAGCCTTGAGCTTCAATCTTCCGACAGTAAAGACATTTTTATCAGCTTTTGCAATGATATGAACATAGATTTCAGACGCACAGTTTGCTCGCCTGCTCTGGTGTCTGAAATTCCTTCCATAGGTCCCCACTGCCGATTTTCGCCTCATCCGACACCTTGAAAAGGCAGTAGCCCATCGCCGTCTCGTATAGCACGAGCATTTTGTAGAAATAAAAGTAACACGAAGCGGAAAAGGGCACGAACGAGCGGCACGCCGACCAGCTACGAACTTTTCGTGATGTGAAAATATTTCGATTTCTCACGATCCGTGGGAAATTACTGTCCGTTTTCGATGGCCTTTTTGATTGCGCATCAGCGTGCTCCCGAGTTCATAGCCATAGGTTCATTAATTCCCTGGTCTAAATTTGGAGCCTTTCTCATCATCAACTTGAACTTGTTCTTGAGGCTTTCACCAGCGCGGGTACCATGCTATTAACGCTCAATCTCATTGTGGCTCTTATTGCTGCACCTGCGATTGCTGGGATACAAACGGTACTAAGCTCTACTAGTGGCACCCGTGTGGGCAACTATGCTCCAGCCAGTCATAGTCCTAATATATCTGAAGCCATGCACTTGTCGAGCATAGCGTCGGACGACTTTACTGCCCTGTCTCATCCGAAGTTTCCCAACCATCAAGTGCGTTTAAAGAAGAGCCACTTTTGCGATCCAACTGTCAAGTGAGTCATCACCGTACGAATCCAATACTGTCCCAAGTTGAACGTCTAATGCGGCAGCGTGTATACGGGTTATCTAGATGTTGATGCTGGAGCGAAGCATTTGTTCTTTTATTTCTTCGAGAGTAGACGCGACCCGGCGAAAGGTATACTTACTCATCCAATGGCTGGTGGGCATTATCTAATGTCACTTACTGCACAGACGACGTTATGATGTGGATCAACGGAGGTTAGCTTTCATCTACTTACTTCCCCATTGTCGTTAGCTAATAGTTGTCCAGGTCCCGGGTGCTCTTCTGCCATGGGTTTGCTCATGGAACTCGGTAACATTCAATTACATCTCCTTTGAGCCTCGTCAATTAACAACCATCAGGTCCTTGTAGGATTGATATGAAGAACAGCTCAACAAATGGGACGATCTGGAATCCGTATTCGTGGAACGAAGAAGCGAATATATTCTTCTTGGATCAGCCGTTAGTTCCTATTTCTTCCATGCATCATCCAACTGAAAGGTCGGCAGTGCTGGTGTTGGTTTCTCATATGCAGACTTTGGCGAAACAGTCGAGACAACTGAAGATGCCGCCAAGAACATCCATGCGTTCATTACGATCTTTTTCGAGACTTTCAAGCAGTTCTCAGGGCGCCCACTCCACCTTTCGGGAGAATCTTATGGAGTGTGTTCATCGTTATACATTTAGCTTATCTGCTCATGTTTGTCAGGGACGCTATCTCCCGGTCTTCGCAAGTGAAATATTTGACCAAAACCAGGTTGCAATTCGCGAAGGTCGTGAGCCTCTGAACTTGAAGAGTGTTCTGATTGGGAATGGTATCACTGACATTTCTACGTGAGTTTTGTGCAACGCTGTATTTATCTCATCATCGAACTAAAACAATCGCAGCCTTTATCCTGGCCGGTATGAAGTTGAATGCAGTACTGCCTCGCTTGACATACCATTTCAATCCATCGGTGCCTGCGTGAGGATGAAGACTGCTGTGTGTTGCGCACATCATCTTCTTCATACATTCCCCTACTGACTGTTATCAACAGCTTCCCCGTTGCCAGAAAGCGTTGCAAAATTCATGCATTGATCATTTTTGTATTTTGGCTGTTGGCAGTAAGACTGATGAGTTCGTCGATTGCACGTCCCATTTGATAAACCGGAAGAATCTCTGTACATGGTCCAGAGGTGGTTGAAAGGGGAGGAGTTATAATACTAACTAACTCCTGGCACGCTCCATTGTATCGGTACTGCTTCTGCCAAGAACTCGATTGCTTTGTCTCTCCCCACTTCACATATCACATGGCGCCCTCAAGCCTCGTGGTGATCTGAGTCGGTGCGAGTTATCCACCCTGCTGCACGCTCAACTTAATCTTAAGAAGTTCATATTTGGGAGAAGCTATTCCCGGCCCCTGACTTTATCCTGTCATCCCTAGGCTTTATTACACACGTATGGTCGGGCGACCAATCAACAAATCCCCCCGACCGAGCGATCAAATCCACCGCACCGCCCGCCTCATCGATTAATGACCACAGCCGCGCATTTGGAGCGAGTTCATGATCTCTGGTTCGATGACGCAGATATGATATTCGAGACTGAAGGAAAAGCATTCCGCATTAGCGGGCGTACTCTGGCCTCAATCTCCTCAGTATTTGAAGCCATGATGTCCTTTCCTCAGCCTGCCACAGTCGAAACGCTGGACGCTTGCCCGGTCATACACATGCCGGATCCCGCATTCGACGTTACCTGCTTTTTAAAAGCTATTGTATACCCCAAGTATGCGTCTCATTATCTATCCGTTCACGTCCCATCCTTATCTTTGTCCTTACATGAATTTAGATATTTCGAGGCACCTCCAGCACGTACAGACTTTGCAACACTCTTAGCTGTCTTGCGTCTCGGGCACAAGTATCAAACTGGCTATCTTTCGCAGCGTGCACTTCAGCACCTCGCTACAGGATACCCCTCTACCCTCCAAGCGTGGGACAGCCGCAAAGACACACGCACTTTCCCCCAGATCAAAAACTTCGATGACGAGTTCCAGCTCCTGTGTGCGGCGCAGAAGTTCGGCGCAAGCTGGGTCATGCCGAGCCTCCTCTACAGCTGCGGCGCGTACCCCATGCATGTGATCCTTGATAGCCAGGTTTGGAAGGACGCAGGCGACTTATTGGTCGAGAAAAACACCTGTCTCCTTGGATACGCAGAACAATTTTCTGCATCGTTGCGGGTGGTGCGGTTTCTGGTCCAGCCGAACACGGAGGGCTGCACCGACGAGTTGAGGTGCTACAAGAAGAAGCTGACGTGGTTCGACGTTGTGGACAGTTGGCGGCCTTCAATACCCCTTGAGATATGGGACGAGAGCGATTGGAAGAGATACTCGAGGGAGGTGTGCTCGGCGTGTTTGATACAGTCGAGGAAGGCGCACAGCAAAGCTCGATTGGATGTATGGGAATCTTTGCCGCGAACGTACAGGCTTCCGCCGTGGGATCAGCTGGAGATACGGAAGGCTGAATCCATTAACAACCTCGGAATCCCGCATAGCTCTAACCTTCCTACATGATGTTTTCTTCCCCGAGTACGCCGAAGCTGTAATTAGCTGAATAGTGACTCTCAATATAGCTCAACGCCGCAACTGAACAAAAATAGAACTTCTCCGTATGTGATGTTTCCAGAGTTCACAGATCTTTTACCCCTTGACACTTAACGAGATTTAACATCAGTCCATCTGCCCTTTCCATTCGGTTTACAGCCCAATACAACTTGTTTCAACCACGCGGTTGTCCACGGCCGCTGGCGGAATTGATATATCCAATGATATTCTGAGCGAGGTTATGGTGACGTTTGTCAGTTCCGGATGGTGGACTTGATGCTCTCATGATCAGTATGGCAGTCTGGCAGATCAACAATTGTTAGCCCTCGAATCTCTTTGAAAAATTGGCCTCAACCCGAGGTAATTTTCCAAACTTCCGAAATTAGGAACGTGAATGATTTTCCTCATGGGTTGAGTGATTTGAGTCACCAAAAGTCAAGAGGTGTGAGCATAGCTTGTTATTATCGCCTGGACATTGTTTACTAAAGTGTTCAATTGCCCTCAGAACAGCATTGCCCAGCACCGCCAAAACAAGTGACCTGTTTTAAACAACATATGCTTATATGTCGAGAGGGCCTATTAGGTCTCCATAGAGATAAGATTGTGGCATGAATCCGGATTGACCGAACGTCAATCAATCAATCCATAGCGTTGGGTCCGGAAACATTTGCACAAATACCCAGCTGCCCCGTCACCATCAGTCTGTTCCTTTCCCCTCCTTTCCCTTCCCTCCCCGTGCCCTGTAAGTTCCCGCTTTCCATTGGCTTTATAGTTACTCACAGCCGTTTTAGTCGTTCTTTTTTGGGCTTGCCCGGTCGCATCCCCTGTTTTTTTTCGAACTTCGTTCAACCAAACCTCCACGTTCCTTTAAGCAGGCTTATCACTCCGGCAGCGCCCAATTGAAATGCGTTATTCTTCAGCTTTCTTTGCCCTTGCAGCCCCTCTTTTGGCCTCGGCCGCTCCCGCTCGTTTCTATGGAAAGCGTGCAGCTTCCGATGTTCTGGTCTTCAGTAAGTAGAGCACCTAAACTTCAACTCACTCAACTTATGCGTTACTTCTTCATTAGAGTTCGCCGATGTTCTGGAACAGCTAGAGTCGAGTTTCTATTCCCAGGCAATTGCCAAGTTTCAGGACTCCGATTTCACTGCTGCTGGTTTTACATCGAGCCAACTTCCCATCCAACAATTCAAGAATATCCAGGCAGATGAGGCCACACACTCCCAAGTGTTGCAGGCGGCCCTCAAGTCTTTTGGCGAGACGCCTATCACCGGTTGCCAGTTCGATTTCAGCTCGGTGCTGACGGACGTTCCTACTATGGCAGCCACTGCTCGCGTTGTCGAAAATCTTGGGGTGGGGGCGTACCTTGGTGGTGCCACTCTCCTAACTGATCCTGTCCTCTTGGATGCGGCTGGCTCCATTCTGACCGTCGAGGCTCGCCACCAGACCATCCTCAATGTCCTTTCCAGCACCGGTTCCGCCATCCCCTCCGCGTTCGACATGGCTTTAACTCCTGGAGAGGTTCTCGCAGTCGCATCTCCTTTTATCACCGGAGGATGCACCATTCCTATTGCTGCAAATACTCCCCTCAGCCTTACCAACACTGGAACTGTCGCGCCCGGAACCCTGCTCACCTTCAATGCAAGCACAATGAATGGAACCATTCCTGATAGCGTGCGCCTCTTACCATATATCCGTATTCCGGTTACTGACCTTGGTTTATTTCACTAGTCGCTATTCTGCCAAATGCTTGTTGGTGGAGCGTCCATGTCGATTCCTCTCCCCCTGAGCCAATGCGTTGTCCCTTCGGGCATCAACGGCCCCGTCGCACTCTTCGTCACCTCTGACGGTAACCCCCTCGTAAACAACGTCCGTGATCGTGCCCAGAACAAGATCGTCGCCGGTCCTACGCTTGCATTCATCGATACCCAGCCTGAGATGCTCGGCCAGATGGCCCGTACAGACACCGCCGCTACTGGAACATCTGGCGCGGAGGCCACCACCACACAGACCATCTCACCCGCTGAGGCCTCGGGCATTATCGCAAGCGCTGGTGGTGCTACCACTGTTGCCACCGCAACTGCTGGTGCGGCTGCGGCCGGCGCAACCTCTTCATCCGCTGCACCTAGCACCAGCGGTGCTTCGTCCTCCTCTGGCCCCAACCTGTTCACCGGCACTTCGGCGGATGGCAAGATCGTCGTCAACGGCTGGTCAAACACGTAAAATCGATTTGGAGACGGTTCCGACCTCATGTAGATGGACTTTACATACCCCTTGCGCACGACACGACACCATGGTTATATCCTCAGGCGCTGCGGCTGCTAATCACATACACACACATATCGCATTTTTTCTTTGGCCGTTACCTACTAATTCTGTCACCTGGAGCTCTTTTTTTGCTTCGATTTCTTTTCGCACGTCAATCCTCGGGAGGGATTAACTTGGTTGTGGAGTTCTCACATACTTTCTTTCTATAGGTCTGATTTCAATCCTTCATCAGCCGTGTAGTATATGTACTTGGTATTTGGGAGAATCAATCAACAGGTTACTTTGATGCTTCATCCATTTCCTTCCTCCATCGTTTCTGAATTTCAATGCTTTCCCTGAATATCTTATACTTTGCCTCCAGGAGTCTTTTCTCCTTCACAGACGCCGAAGGTGGGACAAGCGTTCCGACAGGTGTCATCTCGACCTGGATGATCATAAGCAGGAGTGTGATCATCAACAACAATAATCTCACCATAATCTTCCACATCAGGTCACTCTGCTCGTCCCCGTTTAACTCACAAGGAGCGATGTACGTCCCGGTGCCTTCGCCCTCTTCTTGAGCACTACGATTGCTAACTTCAGCTGCGAACCGCCCGAGCATCGCCGCGCCAAGAACCACCGCCCCGGAGTGCTCGAACGGGAGGACGACAGGCATCCCGCATGTATCGGCGAACAGTTTCATTAGCGGGATGTTCTTAGCCTGTCCTCCGCTCATGTAGATCGTCGAGATGTGATGCCCCTTTGCATTCATCTCATCGACGATGTGTCGTGTCTGGAGCGCAATGACTTCGAGTGTGACGTTGTACTTCCGCGCGAGGTCGTTGAGGCCTCCGTCCTGCGCAAGCTGTTAGCCTCTTCGGTCTGGCCATGACAATTGGGCGACTTACAAGCTCGAGGCCAACGAAAGATCCACGCATTCGAGGGTCAGCGATGGGCGACCTGTTTCCTGGAGCAATGATCGTCAGCCTTCGTCAAAATGAAATCGATCAGCTGCCAAGGGGGGAGAGTGAGATCATTGTTTCGACGTCAATGAAGATAAGGACATGCCTGGCCAGTTGACGATTGCCCGCCCTCGTTCATCCACCATCCTTGGAATACGGCATCCTATTAGGGAGGTGAGTCTTTCGACAATTTGATTGAAAGGAACACAAACTCTATAGGGCCCCCATACTCCATTGACAAAGATTCCTTTGGGACTCTAGTCTCTTCTCTCAGTCGAGGCGACTTGCACGACGTTACAACGCACCTGGACCAAATGGCAGGTGCTGGTTCCGGCAACAGCGGCAAGACGGTGCTGAGATGCATCAAGAGATGGTATAACCTCCGAAAGCTTGCCATCCTCCTTGTATCGCGCAGCCACCGTGCCTAGCCATCCAGCATACCTGAGAATCAAAATGAGATACTAGCGGATAAAACTTCAAAGTCGGATACAACGAACGCGTCGATCAACCCACTTCCAACAGGCGTCCCCTCCTCTAGACCGAGTTCCTGTGCTGCCTTTTTGGATAAGCCTTTTCCGACAGGACGGCCTGCAGTTAGCAGATTGTTGGCCTCGGCCCCTATTTGTTTGTACCCGCCCTTTCCTATCTCCCCAAGACCGATGATCTCGAAGAATTCGGCGTTCCACCCACTGCTGGGTACATACGAGCATTTGCAGGTGAGCGAGCAGGCTGATCGCGTCACATTGGAGGTTGCGCGATACGTCAAGAAGTCGGGGAGATCGAAGAACTGGCATCGCGAGAAGAGCGACGGGGCCATGTGGTTCTTGAGCCATAGGATCTTCGGTATTTCCATCTCAAGCTGCGTAGAGTAGGTCAGTCGTCGTTTAAGATGAGTAATACACTTCAATTACTCACACTCATGACACCACCGACATAGTCAAGGACTACGGATCCGGTGCTGTTAATCAAGTCGGCCTCTTTCTCTGCTCGGTGGTCGGCCCACAGAACGACATTTCGGTCGCCGTACTGGCCAAGTTCTTCGCCCTTGGTAATGACAACAGGCTGGCCTTGGAAATCTGTAACTGCCAGAGAGCATGTTGCATCGAAACCCAGTCCTTTCACGGCAGATGGTGGAATTTCGGATGCAGAGAGACAGTCCTTTACAGCTGTGCAAATGCTAGACCAGATGTCGGAGGTCGATTGCTCGAAGATACGGTGATCATTCTGATCGCGATAGGTAATCGTGTCATGCGTGGAGGACGCGACAACTGAACCGTCGTTTTTCACCAGAGATGCACGTGCTGAGCCTGTACCTACGTCAATCCCAATATAATACGACTCCAAGGTCATTTTCAGCTCAAAGTTCCTTCGATGGTTCACGTGAGTATGGTCTTGAGCTGGTCTTGAGGATTGCCACACGGCGCGGTACTATGACAGCCGATGTCGATATCTAGCCAATTGGTACGTGAGCAGTTATCTGCACGAAACAGGCCAAACCTACAAAACTGCGTTCAATCGTAACCCGCACCTTTAACTTTTGGTAAAGTTAACCTCCGGGAGGAACTTGAAGATAATGATCGTAGTCAAATCGAAGTCAAATCGCGGTCCGAGCACGCGTTATTTGGTTCAGGTGTGAAAGCCAAGCAAGTACCGCGGCGGCTTTGAACGTGTGCCCAAGTAAATTCAACTCTATCGTACGTGCTAAACTTTATCCTAGAATGAGCGATCGATGGGTCGCAGGTGCAAGTCCCGGAGGAGAGGCTTTCCCCCCCGATGAATGTTTCGCATAAAAGGTCTAATAGATCTCGAAAAAAGGCAAGTTTACACCGGGGTGATTAACGATATGGAATCGTCCTTGTGAGTACCAGCGCCAGGGTCAATATGCTCTAGCGGGATGTCGTTATCCAAATCTAAACGGAATTTGAAAAGTTAATCTTGGCCTCACGATATGTACTGTTACAAGTACCTTGGAAGAACCGAGAAGTCGTGCCTTGGGTTTGTCCAGCGGGGTTGAGCATTGCGCGCGCTGTCTTCCGATAATTCAAAGTCACCAAGAGGCTGTTAACGTATACTTGAAGAAGAGAGGTGAGAACATATTTCGATGGCGAGATCACACTTACGCTTGCTCCGAATGAGGGTCAGGGAGATGAAGCCAAAATTTTTGGGCAGCGCCAACCACTAGTACAACACTTAGTCGATGTAATGATTAGATGCGAATTACTCACGAGAATGAGAGTGAGCGATGAAGCGCCACTATAACATTGTTTCGTAACAGACGCGAAGTTAGATGAAGTCAGGCTCACCTTGTGAGGATACCTGGGAAATCAATCAGAAAAATAGTAAGTAGCATTACTGAGCGTTTCTCTCACCAATATTAACAGTGTATAGGATCAACTTTTTAACGACGGTCTCCGTTCTTGCAGAATGGTTAGATATATTGTGTACCCGTCAACGAATTAGAAAACCTTGCGAAGCCAGATCTATTTGCGCAATTAGCCTTATAGTAGTAGTACAGGCACGAACTTGCAACCCATACCGATTACGGTGCAGGAAAAACCATAGAGATATGGAGATCGCTATGTCGCAAAGCGAAGTAGCGGCAAGCTCGATGCTTCCTCCAATCTATAGGCATTTGGTATCAGCACGAGTGAAACGGGGTACAAAAATCAATTTACCTGGCCCATCTTTTCGTGTACAGCAGCGAGTGAATGTTGCACAGTTCTGAGTAACATGTGAGAGGGTGTAGCGCAGTGGCCCTGTAGAACCACTCACAGATCTCCCCATAGCACTGGAAAGTTTCTGTGAGAAAATCCATGAATCCATGATGAATTAGAGCATCGTACCGAATCCAAACACTGAATAGGTAGCGAGTCGGTTAACTAAAATCAGGGCCAGATGAGGATACATTAGAAGCTAACCTAGTTGCAACAGCGACAACGTGGACTGGACAGCTTGAATGTTAGCTCAACCGAAGAGGTATTGAAAGCGGAATTATTACTATGAGATAAACGAGTTTCATGTTCCCACTTGCTTGAGCCTTTTCCTGGACCTCCGGATGAAGCACCATGGCCAAAAAGAATGAGGCGAGAGTTGACATCGACTAGAAAAAGTATCAGCGACACCACAGATCTTCAAACCAGCATGAACAACGTTACTGTATCGGAACCCGCAGCATATGCCGTTGCGGCGACATCTTTGATTATCGTTTCTTTGTCACCATCACGTTCGGGCCCTTCCTGGAAGCAAGCCTCAAGTTCTGTACTTGTAAGGCAATGTTCCGCCGATCCTCCTTTATGCTTTGTCGTGTGATTGTATTGCACGTGCGAAGAAACTACAGGGACTTACGAGGCGCTCCTTGACCATATCGAACGGTTGGTTGAGCATCTCCAAGGCAAGCTTCCGCCATTCCAACGCTTGGCGTTTGAAGCCTGCTCCTGGCATCCACGTCGGGACATGTTTCACTAATGAACTTATATAAACTTACATTCGTTGACGCCAAAATAGGGAACACTCACGAATTGGGAGATAATCCACCATATAACTTCCAAAGACACCACTGGTTGAAATTCCTGTGAGAGCCTTGTCTGCTAGTATAACGTACTCGTCGCCATTTTCCGCAACTTGATGGCCATAACAAATTTCGAGCACTATGGCCGCGGTAGCTCTGGAATTTGATGAGGGGGGGAGGACGACAGGTATTTGACGAACGTAAACTTACCTGCGAAGATATCGATCGAGGAGTGCTGGATTCTCGGGGTCTATACGTAGCAAACTACGAAGCAGGGTGCGCGCGTGTTTGAGCTGTAGCGCGTGAAAGTCTACGACGCTCTTCTGTTGAAAGTAATTATGGAACATGTTCCTGTGCTGCTTATACCAGTTGTCGTTCGGCAATCCGGAGAACAAGAAGCCAAAGCCCATGCTGCGGGAAGATTGCTATGAGCCATTCCGATAGAGAATAATGGTTTTTAAATAGAACTAACAGCTCCGCCTGCATCGTTCGCACTGGCCTCGATGAATAAATTGCGCCCCTTTTTTCCAGGAGATCTTGAGTTGCTTCAGCAGAGTTGAGAACCAGAATCGGGTTCCTGAAGATGTCCAGGAATACCATATCCCCTAGTTTGTTCAAGGCAAGTCAACAAGTGATCGCGATTTGAAATCAAGTCTTACCATATGTTTTGCGCCATTTATCGTACGTCAACCAAGGATAGAGCTTTGGAAGACCTTCTCTCTTCCCGTTACCAAACCATGCGATACGTGGTCCGGGAGGTAAAGGAAGCGCGTTTGTTGTCAAGAAGAAATGCCGGAAAACTAGTGCTGTACACCCGCAAAGCAAAAGATACGGCCACCCACTGGCGATAGACATGGTGGTTCAGTACTAAGTGCCTATTAGAACCGAGCTAACCGTGCATCTCCGCATCTTCCTGGTCAAACGAAGTGATCCATGGGGAAGTGGCAACATCATTTTGTGATCCACTGATGCCCGGCTACTACCAAGGTTAGTACCCGGTTAGGCCAAACCTGAACTTGGTCTGATTTTACTCTTCATCAAGTTCGCACCGTGTGTAAGTAACGTTAGGTTATCTCGTGTTAACGTCAGTCTTGAATCAACCTCAATGCAGTCCCGCAATTTCGTCGTTGGACCGTGCTTTGGGTGTCCGTTTCGTACTGAAGCCCTACGTTTTGTACCAGCCCAATCATACGACGATGGCTTGACTTTGCTTCTATTCCATGCGATGAACTTGCACAAGGAGACTTTCAAGCTTTTGATAACGGCTCTCCTACAAAATATTTCTCCCGTGAAGATCAAAGAAGTTTGGGCGATCGGTAGTACTCTCGCTGTGCATTTTCTTGGATGTTCACTACTAACCTTCTGTAAGATAATCCGAATCAAGGCCGCAGCGCGGGACTGAATCGTGCTCTCCTAGAGTCCGACGAGTACCGCAAGACATGTGAGCCTTGGCCGTTACCACTTGATTCGTCTCCAACTCCATCGCAGGGTCTGCGACAGAATATGCGAAGGCAGCGTACGCGTTTCTGTCGACTACTTCGCATGGAGTAGACTTTAGCCAGCGCAAGCTTGTCGGCATCGCACACTCTGGAGGCTCAACTGGACTGTAAGCACCTAACCCCGTATCTTCGTATATTTAATCAATAACCAAATTCCATGCAGTATGATGTTGCAAAAGTTGCATCCCGAGGTTCAATTCCAGGCTCTCATTCTCATGGACCCAGGAATTCTACCGCCTGGGCGACCATCTAGCGTCAAACTCGCCGGCCTCTTCAACAAAATGGCTCTGACGAAACGGGACACGTGGGCGAGCATCGAAGAAGCACGTCAAGAACTCTCACGTAAAGGAGCATATCGCAGCTTTGCACCCGCTGCCCTCGAATCATTTCTGGTAAGGAGTGGCCCCACTCTTTCCCGCTTACCGAGAATCAAATGTTCATCAGGAATTCGGACTGCGCGATGTCGACGATTCGGGCGCTGTTACTTTGACGTGCTCCAAAGTGCAGGAGGCGGTAAGTGATCCAACGACCCACCCCAAAAATGCAAGCTTATCCCATCAGGCGTATTATGCTTCAGACGACATGACGGTGCCACCGGCGGAAGCACTGATTGCTCTGAGCAAGGAAGACAGGCTCCCGGTGCATCTGATCGTTTGCTTGAAGGATGAATACAAGTGAGGCCTCTCAATCATTTGTCAGAGGACTGAATTCTGAGATTGATTTCCACCCAGGGGCATGTCGGACGAGATGAAAGCATTCCAGGTGGATACCGTTGGAAAAATGACATGCGGAAGTGTTCAGGTAATCGAAAGAGGTGGCCACATGGTTCGTGCACTTGTTCTTTCCATAAGGTGAATTTACCTACGTACTTTCCTTTCATCAGTTCCCACAGGTCGAGCCCAAGCTCACTGCGGGCCATCTTCGAAATGCGCTGATGAAGATTTCGGACCGCGGCGTTCGTCTTTGAGCGGATTGAATGAGTACCTCATGCGTGTATCATGTCAGCCCAATATAACAAGGTTCGTTGCTTCTTGGGGAGTTGGCTCGCAGTAATATGAGAGAATGCACTGGGGTTTTCCAATTCCCATTTTGTTGGTCTCTCTCTCAGAACTGTGGAGATCATGACATAACCTTGATCCATTCTGTCATGTCTGGAGACCATGGTCCGCAGGAAAAGCGAGTCACCTCTGCCAAATCGATTGACAAGACGCGCCGTTTCTGATCGGACCTACGAAGCTCTACATCGTAGCTGATGGTACTTGTTCGAATTGGCGACTGGCTCTCACCTGTATCAGAACTCTATTCGCGGACATACACGTTTATCTATTCATATGTCGGCCATGTCAGCTACATAAAGCAGCGTTCGGCGTGTAACCGCCCGTTATCCCAGATGTCTCGCGTAACCAGTACATACATCGAGACAGTCCACTCCTCAACGGCGAACCGCGGTTTCCTCCTGAACGCGATCGAATACCTCATCAATGGCTCTCTTGACATCGTCGCCCAGACCAAAGTAGGATCAGTCCAGAGTTTCGGTAGGTTAAATTCCAACAACCCCGTTGCTGCCGTCATTGTTGAAGTCTTCTTCGCAGCCAAGTCGACGATCATCTCCTATTTCAAACGCATCAAGTACGGTGTATTGACCTTGGAGTGTGATGGTGTCGTACACGAATTCGGAGAGCACTACGTCCTCGAATCTGATGGCCTACCTCGGGAACTAAAGGCCTCAATCAAAGTCCTGGACCAGAGCTTCTGGATACGTCTCTTTATGCATCCTGACTTTGGCTTCGCTGGTGCGTGCCAACTGTCGATTATGTTCTCTTTGTATCTTCCCGACTAACGCCGGCGCGTCTCTCCGTAGACGCGTATATGCTCCATCTAATTGAAGTAGACGACTTAACCAGCGTCTTCAAGGTCTGCCGTCCCAACTTTCATTGAAACATGATGCGACTTTCTCCTGCTTGCTTCAGATGTTCATCATGAACAGGAAAAACCTGGCTGAAATGAAGACCTACCTCGCTCCACTCATCCACGCGATAAGTTACTTGTAAGCCCAAATCATTCGGCATCACAAGTCAATGCAGTTCTCCCCATGGATGATCTGACTCCTCCCAAAATGCAGGTCCAACCTCCGATTCTCCAACACGCTCCTTGGCTCCAAAAGCAACATATCGTAAGCACATCCCACGCCGCCTCTCCGGTCGCAGTAAACCTTTACCCCAACTTCAACCTCCATCAAGTGTGCACTATGACCTCCCGGAAGAACTATTCACGGGCTTTCTCTCCTGGGATCTCACGTAGGTGTCCCTTCCTCCACTCTGCTCCACACTCCACTCTGTCATCACACCACTAATGCTATCCAATCCAGTTACAGCTGTGCCATCTTCGACGCCGAAGCCGGAGGGCACACGGGCGACCTGAAGGAACCCGGGCGACGACCGATCGCGCCGCCTAGGAACGTCGCGGATCCATTAGGGAGGGAGATACTCTCTGATGACTTGGAGCGCGGGCAGATGGCAAAGCTGCACCTTGTTGCGAAGAAGGCGAGGATCAGGAAGGGGTCGAGGGTGCTTGATATTGGGTATGTTCGTTTCCTTCATGCTAATAGGGAGTTTGTATCTTACATCTATTTAACGTCGCGCAGAGGCGGATGGGGAAGTTTTGCGATTTTGGTTGGTTCATTTGTTCACTGAGGTCCTTCCTATATTCGATAATTTTCATACTTTACTTAGGCAGCGAAGGAGTACGGCGCCATCGTCGATGCACTCACCATCTCCGACACACAAAAAGTCGCTGCGGACGCGATCATCGCAGCGCATGGGTTGACCGACCAAATAACCGTGCACCTGATGGACTACCGCGATATGCCTCCGCATTTTGAGAGTGCGTTTGACGCGGTCATATCAATTGGCGTTACGGAACATAGTATGTCTTTCTTTCTTTCCCTACTACCTTCCTCTTCAGAGTTAAGTTGAACATTTTTAACCATCGAAATTCACAGTTGGCTCCGAGTTTCTCAATGGCTGGTACAAGAAGATAGCATGGGCTATGAAACCACAAGACTCGTTTAAAGTCTTCACCATGTCGACGGTGCCAGACACGCGGTGGAAGCAATTCAGTGGGTACGTATCCAGCTTGGCTAACGACAACGTGAATTTACGCCTTTCCTTCCCGCAGCGAAGTTGATTTCTTTCGAAAATATATCTACCCGTACGTACCAGCGCGTGGCGCCCTTTCTTTCCGGGTACTAATGGATGGTTGTATTCACCCATCAGTGGTGCAGCATTGAGTTCCCCAAGAACTTTAGCCAACGCTATCACAGACGCAGGATTGAATATCGTCTCCATCGATGATCTCAGCCCTCGTGAGTATCTGCGCTCTCTCCAGTCGAGTTTCTTTCTACATATTACCGAGTTCTGACTATGCAATGTGCACTACCCAGACTACACACGCACCTCCCGCGAATGGGGATACCGCTTCAGCCGCAATTTCGATTCGCACATTAAACCTGCGCTGAAGAAACACGATCCGAGCATCACGGAGGAGGGGTTGGAGATCTTTAGGCGCAAGTGGACGTGTACGTTATTTTTTAAAAATCTTTTGTCTATTTGTGCTTTGAAGCTTAAGCCAATTATGTGCGCGCATCTATATAGATTATTTCGCGTACATTGAAGGCGGCTTCGCATTGAGATGTATATATGATCAGTTGTTCGTTGTGAGTCGCGAGGTATGTGTTTTGTTTCTGTTCAGTGTTGGGAGGAACCAAGTCCTCATTCGAAATGGTTTTGGCAGCATAATGTTCTGGGGTACCCAGAATGAACCCGTCGGACGGTATTTGGGTAATGTTCTCGTCATTTAGGCTTCGTCTAGTCCGGGTCGTCTAAATAAAATTATTGGCTTTCGCGCCCGCGTCACACTCCCATCCTATGTCAGGATATGCCACTGGCAGATGTGCTACCATTCTGTCTTGATAAAGGCATTCTCTGGGATGGGATCTGTGCGGGGCTTGCCCTTCTCTTTCCATTCTTGATCCTCTCCTTTTACGTTACGCTTACCTCCATCCGCCGCTGTCAAGCCACTGTCTGCCTGGCTCAAAGCAACAGGGAACGACACGCGCCACTGAAAGAAGCGCAGAACGCTCAGAGTTAGTAGTACAGTAGTGCTACGAGTGCATGGTCATGACCAGGCTTTGCCTCGTCTCTCCCACCGAAGTTGTCTGCCAATGCACAACTAAATTGACCAGCATTACGCTGATTACGCTGCAAAGATTGCTCTCGAGGACGAATGAAATTGCGACAAAAAAGGTACCATTCTCAGAGACGTTGTGTGAGTGCCTGTCAACGGGCCAGGAGGGCGACGCAGTTTCAAGAGCAGGGGGTAATTGCAAAGGATGGAAGAAGTCGACTTCGTAGACAGATCGTTCTCACTTAACAAGGTTCGCGTTGATGTAACAGGATGAAGTGTTTTTGGCGCGCAAGCATGGATTTTAGTGGGTGGTGGTGTACATGAGCATATCAAGTATAATGTCGTTTTTCTAATCCGAAGCTGCGGTTGCCCGGGCTATAAAAACATATGAGCAACACCGTAGTAGTTCCAAAGGACACTGCTACTCACTGTAGATCAACTGGTTGGAGGAGTGCACAATCCTCTTGATCTGTCCGTCCCTCTCGAGATGCTTGATAGCGACACGAGCAAGGCTGCCACCGATTTTAAGACGCTCGATGAGGATGCTCTGGCTGATGAACTTGAAGGTGGGAACTTCCTTCATGATGCGGTCGAAGGTGGCCTTATCGAGGGAGACGGCGTGGACTGCCTTGTCCTTGACCTTTCCCTTGGACCACTTCTTCTTCTTTGCGGACTTGCCGCCGCTTGACGACGACGGTGCTGGGGCTTTAGCTTTGGCCTGTAGAAGACAGAATCAGTCAAAGTGCCCTCGACGGTATCCGTTTCGCGAAAGTCGCATCCAACTCGAAACCGCTCGTAATTCCATCGTTCCTTGTCCAACGGGGTGTCCAGCATCCAGAGAATCGTCCAGCATAACGCAAAGTCGAAAATTTACTCACCATTGTCTTGAGGGACCGTCGGGATAGGGAGCACTGAGGTTTGACAGAGTTTTCCGATCTTGCGGTGCGTGTCTTGTTTGGCTGGATGATGTAAGCTGTGCCTGCTCAATGGCTTTTGAATTCAGTGA
>JAFLHD010017845.1:0-24157 GCA_018856295.1 Blastosporella zonata
TAAAGCTCGTTGGGAATACGACTCGTTACGCTTGGGTGGAGTTGAGTAGAAAGTCCTGGTGCAAGGAGAGTCATGGGAGAAGCGCAGTAGAAATGAGGATTCGGAGTACTCGGTTCAATGTAAGGATAAGGCTAGAAGTTGATGCCGATAAGATGTGAAAATCCACTTTCTGTCCTCTATATGACCCGGCAACATGGATAAATCTAGTTTACATTCAGCCGGAGTCAGTCATTCAGAGAGGAGCGACGATGACAACTCGAGAGAGTCTTGGAGTCAGACACATAAATAGGGCGCCCCAAATTTGACCCCATTATAGATCCATTATGGGTTGTCGCAAGTACCGTAAAAGTTGGGGCTCATTGGCATGTGCGATGCGAGGACGAATTTGAACCATAAGTTGACTCATGATAGGGTTGAATGTCTTAGTTCGGAGCAGAACTCTGGGACTCATCGTTCAACGTTCAACCATCATCGGCCCGATTCTTCGAGGATTCCGCCTCGATTGGGTCACGAAAATTTATCCAAAGGGTTAAGTAAATACACTCAATATACACTGTGGTTCGAACGCCTTGGAGCACACTCCAGAGCTTATTTTCCCTACAATCTCACGCCCGCCTAGATCCAATTTGACTCTTAGGTGACCTTGCTGCTGCAAAGGATGCTCTCAACGTCACCTCTTGAAATCGTTACACAAGTCCTTGAAGAACTGAACTGGCGTGAGATAATTGCGGTCCGCAAGGTGCGTTGCCATCTTCTCAATTCCTAACATAGCTTCAGCCATTCACACAGTAACTACAGACATGCAAGTACTTGCACAACGCTTCTAAGTCTCATGCGGTTTGGAGCGCACTGGTCCTTGAATACCAGTCACAGTGCAGAAGTGCACCTCCTTTGGATACGCCCATAGACGTGTGTTCCGCCTCTGATCTTGAAAGCTTCATGCGAACCCAGATTCACGCCGACATCAGATGGAAGTCGGCCAAAAGAACTCGGAAGAAAGCCCACACTCGCTTTATCCAAAAAGATAATATATCCTCTCCCTGCCTTGTTCCAGGAGGGCGGTGGCTTCTTGCGCATTCAGGGGGTTTTATGAGAAAGGGCCTAGGAGCCTATGACCTAAATCACCCTTGCGCTCCTGGGAAGACGCTGTTCGAAATTTCACCCGATATATATGACTCACTTTTCCTATGCATCGAGATTGAAAAGACTTCACCATCTCTCGCTTTCACTATGGTATCATCTTGTACGAAGTGGGTGACTGGTTTAGGTACTTGCATCGTAATGCATGAGCCACCATTTGTACTAATTGTTAACGACCAATAAGATGCTTATCGGGACAAATCTCTCCCCGAGATCAAAATTTGGGCTGTCAAACTACTTCAAGGTGACGATAACCAAGCGTACCTAAAGGCTACTCAGGTCCAGGCCTTCACCGTTCCTACTTTAGACTATCCCTCAGGTCTTGCCCTTCATGGGAACCTGTTTGCGCGGCTTTCCTACAACCTCGTTGATGTCTATGACTGGGTCAAATCATCATCAGAAGTTCATTTTACAGCAGTCATTAGTTTACGTTTCTTGACTATAGTGAGTAACACGCAACTTCAAATGGCTCGTGCTGACCTCCGAATCAAAACAGAATTACATACATCTGCTCCCATCCCATAGACTCCTCGCATTTACTGACAACCACATCATAATATACGACCTCTGTCTTGTTACCCGGCAAGCTCCCTTCACTCTGGCTCCTACTCAAGAACAAACACCTCGATGGGAATTACCGTATCCTTCCCAGTGCCTAATATCGGTTGGTGGACTTTCCGCGCCCTCGCACGATGATACTGCATCCTTCTTCACATTCGTCGCGTCCACTACCGTCTACGGTCTAATTATTCCACGCGACATCGACGCCATCCCTAGAATCGTCAATCTCGCACACTTTCCTATGACTCTCCCGTTCACCAGTGTCTGCCTGGGGTTCGGCAAGATTTTCGCGCAAAGCGAGTATGGCATCCTGACCAGGGGAAGTTTCAACTGGGATCAGGATGGACATAAAACGGAAGACTGCACCCAGTACCCTTTACTTGCTGATTATCCGAGCAACTGGCCTGAAGATACACAGTGGCCACCTTTGTTGGACGAATATTCGGGACGGGTTGTTAGGTACTGGGAACGCAAAGGTATCTACATTGTCGATCCCGCAGTCCGCTAGTAATTATCACGACAATGTCGAACACGGTGGTCCATACAATGCATGAGATGATCTCTATCAGGCATTTGAAAAGGACACATTCCATTTCTCATCTAGGGGACTATCCGGTTTAACTTGAAATTCAATCCTTTCCGCCTGGCGGTAACAAATAGCACCAACAAATCGCCGTCTTATTGATGATCAATGAGAGGAACGATGATTAATCAAAGGAGGGGCTTGTCTTCAGGTAAAAGGAAGAGTTTCCCGCGTGGTGTAACATCGACAGTGTTCATAGGATCCATGACCTCATACTTGCCGTCTTCCATAAAAATGTCAACCCGCGAGATGAGGTGAAGGACCATCAGCTTGATCTCTTTATAAATACGTCAACTCGGAAAAGGTGGCGCAAAAAAGACAAACTTACCGGCAACTGCGAGGAATCGGCCGGGACAAGCAAATCTTCCAAACCCAAACGGCCAGCAGGATGTGCTGATACTCGCCGCAGTTTTGTTGGTCCCAACCCAACAATCGCCGATGAACTTGTTCGCATCCTCTCCCCAGTTCTTGAGGTTTCGTGTGAGAGCGTAGCGAGTGGAATGACAAAGGATCCTGTACGTGTACGAATCAATAAATTCATCGGAATCGATGAACCAGAAGTACATTTAGGAATCACATAACGACCGAGTGGTACATCCTTAGTTGTGAGGGGACGATGGCAAGAGTGTCGCGCTCGGGAAACCTCCCGAACAAAAGAGTCAAGGAGTTCAGTCTTTCTCAGGAATGCATGAGTCAAAGAGGGCTTTCTACTGTCGCAGTCGATCTCCAGAATGTTGGAAAGTTCTTCACGTAAAGCAGGTAACATCTCTCTTCGAATGATCATCTCATAGACCACCCAAATGATGACAGCAGATCTGTAAAACCGTATTGAGATAGGGTAGGTGATTAGTGTGCACTCGAGCTCACGTCTGATGGATATAAGCAAATGATAATCTGAAATAAACGGTCAGTTTCTGTTGCGATCTTAAGGGTGATTTTGTCCTACCCAACGGTGAGACAGATAAACCAAATGCTCCCCATGAGAACTGGAACATATCCACCGTCCTTAAACAAGACGACGAACAAGACAGTCTTTCACCACGCCAGAGATGATGGCAATATCGAACGCCACTTTGATTGCAGCCTCGATAAGTGTGGGATCTGGATCTTTCTGAACTCCTCGTCAGAAGTAGATCGTATATTGGTCAAGGGGGGCGGCACAATTCACCGACGATGAGGATGAGCATTGACTCGGCCATCGCTTCGTGAACCGGACGAGAGAGATCTACTCGGGACAGACTTGCTGGTATCGTCAGCTTGAGCAGTCAATTTGGACATGTACCGTTCAAAGATCGGACCCACTGAGGGAATGCCTCCATCAGTGTATACTATATAGACAGCCAGGAAACTCGGGGAGATATCAACGTACATCGGGCGACCAGCCCCTCTACTGAAGGAGTGATAGCTTTGCTCACGAGGTGATCAAGAGATCCGATGAGACTGTAAGGCAATACATTCAAAATTGGCAAAGTCAAGATCTTGAATATTGTTATATAAAGCATTGCAAGACAGAGAAGCCCGTACCGCAGCGGTTCCACGTTCCGCACTGAACAAGATATCGTTTGTCAGGACTTCAGATGTGTGAGATTCGTCCACGATGTATTCCAGCTGGCCAGCTTTCAGACATTTACGATACTTAACTCGGTTCTTGACACCAATGACACCACCATACCGTTTCAAAGCCGACTCGTATGCTTGGCGAGGATACCTAAACTGGGCACTGTCCTTTGGGCAATACGAACAGGTCAGATAACAAAATGTAAATTGCGAGACGTACATACTGAACGGCGAATAATAAGTAGGTGGGGCGTTTAATCATTCATGCTGTCGATGGTACTTTAGACTCTAGTATGTCAGGTATTCGAATAATTTGGTGACACACCGGCAGAATAAAACTAAATAATACAATGAGGATGATGGCAGTAATTAAACGGCATATGCTGCGTGGCGGTCCATGACGTCGACGGGGAGGATAGGTGCAGACCCTTGGGTATTTATAAAACTCCTCGAGGCTCGCCATTAATTTCCTTCATTAGTAATTTCCGAGCAAGCAGAGAGTAGTAGCTTTATAGTCGCTGCGATCTCAAAATAAACAGGCGCATTGCACCAACGTGGTCAAGTATTTGAGTTCTGGGAGCCACCGTTCGAGTCTGAATTTGTCGTAGCTGAAACTTGAAGCACGACCAGTCACCGCATGGACATTAGTAACTGACTGTCTGAAAGATTTGCTTGAGAGCTTGAAGACAGCAGATCTCGCGAGGGGGTGTGTGAAATCGCCAAGTCGCGTCGAACGTATTCAATCTCCGACTTTGATGCGCCCATCGACATTTTCTGAACAACCGATAACTTGAACGTTACGGGTTCTACCAAACGAGTATGAGTGACAGTGGTTGGGGTACCAGCCTTCGTAAAAACATCCTATCGTGTCTTACGAAAGTGTCTCATGGCTCAGCGCCATTCATCACAACTTTTATCCTCATCCATCTGACAGCCCCGGCAATGGCAGCTTTGGGAGGCTCTAATTTATCATCGCAGACGATGGTACGTCGATATGTCGAAAATATTGTACTTCCCTTCTGAATTATTACAGCTCCTGGGAAGAGAATACTACCAGACAGGTTTTGGCGAACGATACCTCGTACTTGGTCCACTGGTTGTTCACGCAGTGGCTGGTGCTACGAAGCGGCTTCTTTCACCCAAACTCTCGGAGCCACGCCCCCCCACGTCCATTCTGAGCTGGACCGCCTATTCGACCATGCTTTTCTTCCTTCCCATTCATTATATGACACACCGCGTCCATCCGACTACCATTGCCGCACCAATATCTGCCGTTGGTCCTTCTGAGCTTGACTACGAGTTCGTTAAAACAGGACTCCAAAATTGGCCCAAGACCAGTTGGTTCCTCTATGCTGGCCTGCTTCTCTCTTTTTCTGCCCATCTAGCAGATGGTACCACTATTCTTTGGGACGTGTACTTGAGAAAATTTGCAGTGGGAGGGAGGAAATTCGGTCAAAGAATAGGTATAATGGTTGGCCTGGTTCTTCCCGTCCTCGGTGGACTTTACGTGCTATCAAACGAGCCTTCCATGATATTTCACTCTCTAGAAAAACGATTCAAAGCTGTATTCACGTCATGTTGGATCTATGGTATCTAATATAGACCCAATAATAATAATTTTATATTCTCAGTCATCGTGTTGTGTCGTAATTACTTCTCTTATCTCTTGAACATCTGAAGGTCGTGCATATTCATGCAATTCATCGACGGACACTCATGGTCCTCATTGTAGGGACTGCATCAGACATCAGTAAGGACTCGACTGAATTTGACGGGTGGCTTACACATCATGAGGCCTTTGATATCCTTGACCCTGGCCTTATCCATTGACTTGCGCAGCAACAGAACACGCAGAGAGGACCAGATGAGAAGGAGCACACCGAAAGCTACAGGAATGAGCCAGTAGAGTGGTGAGAGGTGGTGAGATCCCCCGAACACGACGTGTAGAGGCGGGGTGTAGGTGACGAATATTCCAAGGCATGCGCCGGCCAGAATGCCAACGAAGTTCCAGACGTTGCTGACCACACGACGGCCGAAGGGGAAGGAGAGCCTGGCTTTCACTGCGAACAGCTATCAAAATATATGGGTGTCTATCCAAAAGTGATGGATGTCATTGGGACTTACATTGAAGCACTGCACTATAAAGATCGACAGATAGACGATCGACTGGGCTTGAGCAAGGGCATCGACCTGTTTGGCGGCGGTAATGGTATGTCCTCGGCTGTTGATAAAGTTCGGACTAGAGGAGGTATAATATACTGCGAGGGAGGGGTCAGGTTCTTGGAGTTGAACGGGCTAGGTGCCGCGACGTACCTCCTGCCTTCTGCGTGGCGACAAGCTCTGCAGGAGAGAATCCGTTCTTGTAGAACACCACGAAATATGCAACAAGCCTGCCGAGTTCGTGATGAGCAATCAGTTGACGAAGGAAAAAAAGACCATGCTCACGATCCGATAGTCTCGAGTAACCCAGCCTCCAGGTACGCATAGCTGAGCAGCTTGAAGTCGACCAGACTCTCGTTGTCCGTTTGCTCCAGAAGGTCCTCCCAGAATTCGCGAGTGAATGGAGCGCGAAGCTTGTTGAAGAACACAGCAATCCAATTGCGGCGAATGAGCTTTGGACCACGATTTTCCGCGTCAATTGTACTTGAAGTTGTTGCGACAAGAGTCCTCGAGCGACGTAGGGCACGTTTCTTCAGAGATTTGACGGAGCGTTCGTTGACTGACGGGTGCGTGGTGCAGGTCAGTTATCGTTAGTTATGAATAGGACACTGTTACTTACCTGGTTTACGAGGGTTCATCCTCATCAAACCATCGTCTGATTCAGGCTTGTCCCAAGCGAAACTAAGCTAAAGGCATTGTTAGTTGTGGATGTAAAATCAACTGGTATTTGAACTTGACTCACAGCTGCACAAAGTTCAAATCCAAGATCTAATACAGAAGTGAGCCAAAACTAGGATGAAAAATATCAAAGAATACGAACCGATGACAAGAATGAGAATGGCAGAAAGAGGAAGGGGTATGGGCAGAACGACGTCTAACAAGAGGGAGTGAGCGTTGTCGGAATTGCCTGCCAAACTCCAACCTACAGAGTAGTTGGGGTATAACTTCCGGTGTGCTGTGCGATATGGTATACCTGCGCAAGGGATAATGTGATTATAACGTTTGGTATGTCGATTAAGCGCTTACTGGATGGAGCGCTTCAAGTTTGAGAAGATCAAGCGCCCCTCGGCAACGCCATCTAACAAAACTATTAGCGCCGTCACAGTGTCAAAGATCATTCTCCTTCCACTCACTAACGGTCGACGCGAAGTTGTCATCTACGAGCACCAAATGAGCACCGGGGATAATTCAGTTCGACGAAAAACATACCAAGAAGGATCATATTTGCAGCTTCTTTCGAAACGTCCGATCCAGAGATGTTCATGGCAATGCCAAGATCGGCCTGGTTTAAGCGTAAGTTGCTTGGGACTTCAATGAGATGTTTCGACGTACCTTTTTGAGTGCGGGAGCATCGTTGACACCGTCGCCAGTTCTGGTTTTGATCCGATGAGTCTCTTGGGCAGTTTTTCCTATGCAACTTCCACTTACACGCCTACAATGTGTCCCAAAGCCTGTGCACGTTTTACTACAAGTGGCTTAAGCATCTGATGACAACTAGACAAGTTCAAGACTCACCAATCTCGAGCTTGTGCTTGGGCGAGGTGCGTGCAAAGACGATCTCTGGTTTGCTGAAGACTGCAAGACATATCGTGCATGAGTGAATGTCAGGATCAAGAGAACTTCCGCTTACTTTGATCCCATTGCCAGCCTTCCAATCGGTCGATGTCGTCTCCATGAACTACTACAGCACTGACTTCGTCTTCATAGACCTCCTCGATAGGCCGGCCGGTCTTCTCAGCCAGTGTGGCGCGTGTGTCACCCAAAATCAAATTGATCTTGCGGGCAATGGCCTCAGCCGTTTTGGGGTGATCACCTATTTCCGATCAGAGAATGGTGGGGCCTAAGTACAGAACCTACTGACCTGTTACCATCATGACTTTGATTCCGGCAAGGCGAAGCTTTCCGATAGCCTCACGGACACCATGCTTCGGGGGGTCCTCGAGGGACACAAGGCCGACAAAACAATAGTCAGCGCTGGGATAGTTGCCGTCATTTTTGGAGAAAGTGTGGTCGACAGGGTACTTTTCGCCAGGAAGAAGATACTGCGCACAAGCAATAACGCGGTGTCCTCTTGATGCCATGTACTGAAGCCATGAATTAGCAATGATCAGTATGATCCGGAAGGTATGGCGTACGTTGTAAGCAGCGTCGTAGGAGGTAGTAAATTCGTCGGTAATAGGGTGGAGAACGCCGTCCTTCAGATAGGTCGTGCATTTTGCGAGCACACGTTCTGGGGCTCCCTTGATATAGGACGTCAAAGAACCAGACGAGTGTTCCTTGTTGAGCTGAAGGTATGTTCAGCAGACGGCACTTGATTGAAACGACGCAAGACGAGGTAAGACGACTTACGATAACCAATGCCCATTTGTTGGTCGAATTGAAGGGGACTTTTCTATATGAGTATATGATTCATGAGATGACAAGAGATCCAGTACCTTCAAAGACCTTGGGAGAGCTCTTGATGTGCCCGTCATAATCCTTGAGGGAACGGCCAGCGAATCGAGTCAAACCAGTCTCCGTAGCATCGCCAAGGATGGTCCGCTGATCGAAAGGCACGTCCGTCTTGTCAAATTTGATGCGAGAGTTGAGTGCAGCAATGTCAACCATCTCCGTCATGCCAGAAGCCTCCAAGGAAAACTGGGCGGTACCCTCCTCATCGTTATTCGACTACAAGCCCAGATATTAGAGAATATTGCAGCTCAAGTGGCGATTAGCCTACCTGGAAGGCTGTATACATCTTTCCGCCGCTCCACAGATTGGTCACCTGCGAATTGGAGTTAATAACATTATAGACGTGGGCCATGTGGAACTTACGGTCATTTGGTTCCTGGTGAGAGTTCCTGTCTTGTCGGTCGCGAGGAGTGTAAGCTGAATTGAATTCAGCCTCTAAATTTCCGTCGGTGGATGACATAAATGCTCACAGAACCTGGCAAACATTCAGTAAGCCTAAGACATATAAGGAGAATAATGACAGGGACTGACCAAGCGTCTCAACTCCCTGCAAGTCCTTGACCAACACATTCTGTTTCGCCATCCTTTTGGCAGCAATGGACAGAAGGAGTGTGACGACAGACGGAAGACCTTCGGGAACGAAAGCGACGAGAATGGAGACAGCGAATGTCACGGTTTGGGCAACTTTTCCTTTGTATGCGGTGGTGATTCCAACACAAAAGAACACGATGGCGAAGATGACAGCAATGCAGGAAACGATTGTCACGAACCTCGCACTAGAAGAATAAGGTCAGAAGGAGTTTACAAGGTTGGTATGCGAACATACATCTCACGCGCGAGGGGACTCTCATTGCCACTCTCACCTCCCGTCAAACTAGCGATTTGACCTAGCCCAATATTAGAACCGTGACATTGAGGGGAGGTGGGAACTCACCAATGAACGTGTGATCTCCTGTTCGTACCACAACTGAACAACCAAGATCAGATGTCGGTGATATTTCACTCAGTACGACAAGGACTTACTGCCCCATGCTTCGCCGTTGACAACCAGGGTGGAATTGAAGACCTTTCATTGTAAAATTGTGAAAAATGGTGGCCCGTACTAAGCGAAATTAAAGGGTTTACCAAGTTTTCAGCTTCAGGGGGACGTTGCTTAGACCCGTCGGGCAGCGAAAATCGCTCTTGGGGCTCTGATTCACCGGTAAGACTGCTGTTGTCGACCTTCAGATCTGATGCCGAAAATACGACAAGATCTGCGGGTGTCTTGTCGCCAGTGCGCTAATTCCGCCACAGGTTACTGCAGAACATATAACCACACTGTCAATCATGGACTTACCAAAAGCACTACGTCTCCCTTTACAAGGTTTGCCGCGGCAATACTAGTGATCGACCCGTCGCGAACTACGTGACAGGATGGGGGAATCATTGCCAAAAAGGATGCGAGGATGGCCTCCGATTTCTGGATTTGATAAAAGTCTATGGAAGCATTGATAAAAGCGACTAAAATCAAGATCCCCCCGAGATACGTGTTTTGAAAGTTTTCCTTAAATGTAACCGGTTATAAAAAGCACGCATGAGATGGAGGAACCGACACTACTTTGAAGGCGATTGCCAGAAGGACATATTCAAGAACACCGGCTATCATTAGAAGGATATTGAACATGGTAAAAAGGCGATCGAAGAACTGTAAACGCGTTATAACCAGACTGATTCCGTCCTCCGAATAGGCGCTCACCTTTCTCAACGCAGATTTCTTCTTAGGCGGGGTCAAAAGATTTGGTCCGTCGCGCTGTAGCCGAATCTGCGCCTCTGCTGTAGTAAGGCCATGGGAGCTAGCAGCATCCTTCGTGTCAAACGAGGTGTTCATGACCTCCTGGAGTTTGGCGAAGGGAAACCGATGCTCTTCGATATCGACGTTGGAAGGACTGGCGGGAGCGCCCACTTTGACCTTTTGCGCTTCCAGATGTTCGTACCCTGCCGCTGAAAGCTCTTTATCCTCCTGGGTCATGGAGCGATGCATCTCCACCCCTTTTGGACGCAGGGCATTGCCAGTCTTTTCTCCGTGTTCAACTACATCAGTAGGAAAGACAAGGACGCGTGTCGTGACGACCTCTTCGATAGGCAAGGGAGGCTGGCCGTCCATAGTGAGAAGACTTGAGCAGCAGAGCCTTAGCACAATCTAGGACTGAGTGGACGTTAAGTGGGTGCCACAGATGACCCGACACGTTCCTATCCAAATTTTCGATTGATTTCCCCGCCAACAACAAGCGAGATAGTACCCGTAATCTCCTATCATTGTGACATGCGCACACGCCACCAAAGTCTGGAAGAACAGGGCTTCCAAAAGATCTGCCTGCATGGGCCCAGAAAGTGAGAATTGTTAAGGCAACGCGAGCCGACAGCAAACGGCCAAAAGACCTCAACTAAAAATACACCCGACACGTGCCTGAAATGTCGAAAAAGCCATCATCTCCATGCAGGTAAGCTAAAAACCAACAGGTTCCTTGAAGGCTTCGATTGAGGGTGTCCAGCTGGTGGCCAGGTGGTGGCCGTGAACGGCGGAGGTGTCCAAATGTTGTTGAGTGGGAACAAGTGGGACGAACGTTCCAACATGTAGATACAGCCACGGTAGGCCGAGGGCGTGTCTAAGTTATTTAAAGGAACGTCATCATTAATTTTCCAGGAACAACTTGTTCAATGCAAGTTTGCATATGTATAAACATCTGTCCCGAGGATATACTGTACATGTACTTTCTTGGTGGAAAAGGCAGACGTCCGAGGCCCCAGGTGGATAAAATTTAAAGCAACACGCTAAGTGAGAGGCAGGGATCACTTGGAGAAGAGGACAAATTTGAACGCACGTCAGAACGGCTAAATCATTCGACTGAGCTTCTTGTTATGCTATGATGTAGTTGTACCTTGAATATACCGTCTGCGTCCAACTCAGGTCCAATCTGCGTCAACGAATACATAGTTTCCAAAGCGAAGGGGCGGTATTTGTTAACTATAAATCCTCATCCAGATGAGAGCGTACGAGAACCCAGAGACCGTCTTCTTCGTCGGCCTTCCATAGAAAGAACGTTTAGATCTTGAACCCAAGCCCTCTCATACAGGCAAGATGGCTCTGGACGAGGTCCTTGCATTTCTCGGTGGCCTCTGGTTGGTCGTATTTCAAAAAACAGTCATCGCGAGCGGATTTCGTTTGCGGGCATGCGCAACAGCTAGAAACGGACCATGAGTGGCTCACAAGTCTCGGGAGCGGACGAAGCGCACGGTTTTAAGCCCTGGGGATTGAGAGGATTCAACTTGGGATTGGTAGGATCGTATGGCACCTCAGGCTCCGGAGACGACCATAACGATGAAATCTAATTTGAACCTTCTCAGCAGCGAAAGCATGAAGGGCTAGCATACATACTTTTCCGAACATGTCTATATTATAAGGATGGTATTAGGAGATTGGTTTACTGGCTTCAAAGTTGCCTTGGTCGACGACGAATTTCGGTGCTGAGTTCCCATCACCACGTGAGTACACTAAAGGGGTTGTATCCAAAAAGAGTTATCAGCGCTCCATGAACTGTCAATCTCAACTGGAAGGGCTCGTGGGGAATGAATATTGTTCGCTTGCCTCTCTCGAATCCTATAGCGAAATTCACAGAAACTTGAGAGCAAAGCTCCTTCATTGGCCTTTCTGGTGGACTAAATGCGCCGTTCGTGGTCTGTACTTACCTTGTTCCGGCTCGCCGTGCTTGTTCAAGTTGCGGGACAATCTTGCGAAAACTATGGTTTTCGAAATGGATCCACGTGTGCTTGCCCAGTAGGGTTTGGAGGCTCCACTTGCTCACAGATCGCGTGTGGTGGAACCATCTTTCAAGGTTCCCAGCGTCCTCTCACTACCTCCAGCTCAGGGTCATTTGCTAATCTCACCGCATCCGACTGCTCATGCGAACAGGGCTGGACTGGAACCGCGTGTAACGTTTGCCAGACATCCAACGCTTGTCAGGCTGCGTTCGTCTCGTCTGGAGCGGCACCTTCCACTTCAGATTCGATTACAGCCTCGCAGGATGGCCAGAATAACACCCTGGCTTGCAACACAACTCCCAGAGTCTATTCTGGTAGCCAGATGAGCTGCCAAGTGAACGTATGTTGTCATCTAGGTCCATGATCACTCAATGATTCTTATTCTTCCGCAACAGAATCCTACTTTGCAAGCGATCTACCCCCTCACTTCTACTCTCAATATAATACGAACCTTGCAACCAGCTCTTTCACCATTACCCAATACGACTGCCTTCGGCTCAGAAGGAACTGTATACGCGCAATTATTTTACGCTGGCGTCGAACAGTTCTACTGTGAGGCTGATACTTGTAGCCAGACGCTTGGCAACGGTACTTCCAGTGCAGATTGGGATTGTCAGAATCTACGATGCACGTGTAGAGAGGGTACCACATTCTGTGGTGGAACTCCGGCTGCTAGCCTGACCAACACCATTAACGCCCTCGGCGGCACCCTTAGTATCGAGTGTGATGCTCTCGATAACTCAACCAACACAGCTACATGCCACTTCAAGCAGGCAACTCTTCTGTCGCTGTTCCCTCCAGATGGCCTGACTCTTGATGGCTGCTCGTTTGGGGAGTGCGTACGACAGAGTGTCATTGACACTGGTGGAAATATTGCTGCCCCCAGCACTACCGGCGGGGGGAAACCCCTCAGCGGTGGAGTTATCGCTGGCTTAGCTGTCGTGGGCGGGTTGATATTACTGGCATTGCTTTTCATAGTCTTTGGGTTTATTAAGCAGAGCAAGGCTCGGAGGACACAGCGCAGCGATGGTTCGGGTATACAGGTCGGAGTTCATTGGGATGGTATAACCTACTCAGTCCCCGGCTCGTCAAGGGCCGGTTTCTTTGGCCTCTTCCGCAACGATCACGACGAAAAGACAGTATTGGACAACGTATCTGGGGCTGTACATGCAGGTCAGATGATGGCGATCTTAGGGCCTAGCGGTAAGCCGGTTCATGTCTTCTTGTATGATTGCAATGTGCTCATTCTTTCAAGGTGCGGGAAAGACTACTCTGGCAGAGATTCTTGCTGGGAAACGCAAATCAGGGACCGTTTTTGGGAACGTGAAATTCCCCTCCAAAGGTGGATCGTCAGGCACAGGCGCCCCCAGGATTGCGTTCGTCCCTCAGCAAGACGTCCTTCCTCCGACTTTGACTGTTTATGAGGCCTTGCTGTTTGCGGCACGTCTGCGGCTACCGGAGAACATTCAGGACGTCGAAAAGCGTGAGATGGTCGAAGAGCTCATGGCGAAACTTGGCATCTCTGCTTTGAAGGATGTTCGCATTGGCCACAGCGACTTGGGCGGAGGAAAGGCGAGAGGTATTAGTGGTGGGGAAATGAGGAGGGTCAGCATTGGTTTGGAGCTGATTTCACGCCCTGATGTGCTCATCCTGGATGAGCCAACCTCAGGTATCCCGCACTCTATTCTGTTACATCGTATCTCTGACTCATCCCCCTTGGTAGGTCTGGATTCTGTTTCCGCATCCCGTGTTGCCCAGGTTCTTCACGATATCGCCCATGATCCCGTAAACCCTATACCCGTTATTGCTTCCATCCACCAGCCAAGGTAACGTTCCCGTTAGATATGTTTTGGTGTGAACCTTATCATCCTTGTCTAGCTCCAAGCTTTACCAGTCGTTCGATTCAATCCTTCTCTTATCACATGGATGTGCTCTGTATTCCGGGCCAGGAGGGTTTGCCCCCTCAGACTACTTTGCAAGGGTCGCCTCAGGCGTAGTGCCCGCATACCCGCAGGGATACAACGTCGCCGACTATCTTCTGGATATTGCCAGTGACCCCAATGTATCGCTCTTCCAGATTAGCGAGAAGGATGCGAGCGCAAGTACCCCCGACCCACTGGTCGATAGTGAATCTGGTATCGAGCTGATAGAGAAAAATCGGGCCCTCACTTCCTCCGACGAAAAAGCCAACGCTGCGAGTACTTCTGGGAGGGCGTTTCGTTCGAAGGGGCCTATCGCTAGATCTGGACGTCAGCACAACCATGCCACGACTGTCTTGACGCAGCTTCAGGTACTCGCCGGAAGGGAATGGAAAATTCTACGACGGTGGGATTGCTGACATTTTCCTCGAAGCACCCTCTGATGCATTCAAATGCAGAGATAAAACATTGTTCTTCACCCATGTAGCTGTTGCTTCGGTCCTTGGTGTCTTTTGCGGTCAGTACATCCGTTGAATTTTTAGTACGCAGTTCTTAATACAAGCGCCAGGCGGGCTTTATTACAAGACGGACACGACAATCGCCGGGTTCCAGTCTCGTGTCGGCTGCCTTTTCTTCCTCGTAAGCTAACACTTTTGAATGGAGTGAGGAATCTTGGCTAATACGATGTATAAACACGCAGGGTGCACTTATCGCGTTCTCTTCACTAAGTGCATTATACAACGTGGTGGAATCTCGTCCTCTTTTCCTTAGAGAAAGGTCGAGTTTGTATTATAGGCATGTTTTTCCTCGAATGTACTTGGAAATGCTGACAACGACACAGTCCAACTTCATGGCTGGTATCGCGGTTCATCTTTGATGTCGTTCCCCTGCGTATCATTCCCACCATTATCGTCTCATCTGTGTATGTGTAAAGCCCTGTCCTGTAAATTACAACTGACGTTTTTCTTCCTGCAGCACATACTGGATGGCAGGTCTAGCGCACGACGCAGCTCACTTCTTCAAGTTCCTCTTCATTCTTGTACTGTATACCTTAGCAATGACTCTCTTCGTACGGTTCTTCCTCTCTATGTCCCGTGGCACTGCCTGACATTATTTGATTATTGCAGAACTTCCTCCTTGGTGCCCTGTTCAACAACGGCGGCATAGCGATCCTCATCTCTGCCCTCTCTGCGCTCTATCAAATGACATTCGCTGGTTTCTTCGTTCACCTCAACGCCATTCCTCCGGTTCTTCGGTGGCTACAGTGGCTGTGCCCTCTGAAATATGCCCTGGAAGCCCTGGCAGTCAACGAAGTGGGTTCGGGGCTTTTGATCCAAGACACGCTACAAGGCGTACCTGTCAGCATATCTGCCAGTCTGATAATGAATCTGGTGAGCTCTCTTGCCATATACCCTTCCCTTCTAATCAACACATGCCTAGCTTTTCGGATTCGGCTCGGACAATTACTACCGTGATGTTCTTGTCCTGTTTGCGTTCATTGCGGGATTCGGGGTTGGTGTCATTTGTGTGGTGTGGCTGAAAATAAGAGAACGCCGTTGAATGTTAAACTTTTGAACTCGTTGATGCGCTGAGCCTGCGGCGACTACTTCATACTCCTATTAATTCTTATCATCACCCATCCTTAAGCTTGCTGTGTTTACCTGTATATGTTGTACGATCCGAAATATCAGACATTTTCTTCACGTTAGCAACGAACCAGGCATGCTGTCACTGTAACAAAACTTACAGCAGGATATGGATATGTTATCACATTGTCAAGTTACTTTATCGAAGTCCATTGCTAAGTAAGTAGTCCTTCAAACCATCATGATGTTATTCCTTCCAAAGCTGTTGGTCGGTTGCTTCTAATATACGTTTTTAGACTCGGAAATAAAAGGCGATCACAAGTAACAGAAGACTCACGTATACGGTATTCCTGCCTTAAAGGCCACATACCGACGCAGCAACCTGGGCAGCTGTGACATCCACGCGTCCAAGGAACGTTGCCTGATTGGCGGTCAACACGTTCATCGCCTCCAATGCAATGTTAAACCCAGTATCGGTGTGATCTACAGCAAGGACGCTGATAGACTTCGAGACGCCCTTGGGATTGGTGTACGTGAGGTTCCAGCACGTTCCGCAATTGGGTGAGTCCCAGGCGGCGACGGCTTGGGCACCGCCGATATACGGGAACTTGGGGAGGGACCCGAATGTGGTGAACCCTGCTGTGATGAGGCCGTTAGGGCCATCGGAGCAAGCAACGGTATTGAGAGATTGTCCAGAATTGTCGTATGTCTGGTCGTACGACAGTGTGACTGCGAGAGCGAGGGTGGGCAGGAGAACGAAGGGTGCGAGGACGGAAGAGAACTTCATTGTCGAAGAGTGTGGTTGAAAAATAAGAGCAATTTAGAGAACAAATTGCTTGCGACTCGACTGGAGAGCTGCTGCATTGAGTTCTGCTGCGATGTCCTTTATATTCGCCAGTTTTTCCGACACAAAGCACTGAAACTGCGACGGGCACGGCAGGTAGGTCAGTCCAAGGACAGTCGCACAGCGGGAAATTGACGCCGTGGCTCTGCCATAACAGTCTATCGAGGTGCGTGTCTTATGAGATCACACGCGTCATAAAAGGCGTTGGGTGGCCGGGAGAAGGGCAGAATGGCACTTGGATCGCATGGTACTGATCAGTATCGCTGGGTTTGCGGATCCTCGATGCCAGAGAAGTCGCGTCACAGGATCAGAGCAAGAGGTCGGGGAGAAGCACATTCTCCGAATTTGATATGTCTCGATGGAATTTTACAATTCAGATCCTTATGAGACATCGGAGGCCGCTGACAAGAAGCATTGAATGCTGTACCATACGGTTGCCGGCACTTGATATCTATCTAGGCCACGCAGGTTCTTCATAATAAGTACGCATGGGAAGGCGAAATTGTTCCAAGTCATTAGCTGGAATAAGAATAATATGTACGTATTGCTGACGAGAGCGACATAAAAAAAACTGTCCAAAAACTGATGGGGGGATATATCAACCAGCTAACTATCCAATTGGGTAGGAATAGAAATCATGGTCCGTACTGGATTGATGTATTGAGTCCGTAATCGCAAATCAGGTAAATCCTACGGTTTCGTTAGGACAAACTTGAATGACATGCGAAAATCTGTCGACAAACTGTTGCTCAGAAACCACAGGCAGAGGGAGCCACCTGAACCGCTGCGACCTCAACACGTCCAAGCTGAATGGCCTGGTTGCCCGTCAACGTATCCATAGCCTTTGGAGAGACATTCCATCCCGCATTCGCATGGTCCACCGCAATCACGTTGATGGACGTCGCGACACCCTTGGAGTTAGCGTACGTCAACTTCCAGCACGTTCCACACTTGTCCGAGTTCCAGCCGGGAACGTTGGCGGTCCCGCCGATGAAGGGGAATTTGGGTAGAGCGCCCAGCGTCTTGTAGCCAGCGGTGATAAGACCGTTGGGGCCGTCTGAGCAGGCAACGTCGGTAAGGGGACGCGATGAGTTGCTATATCCGGGGTCATATGAGAGAGTGACGGCGAAGGCTGAGGCGGGGAAGAGGACCAAAGAGGTGAGGAGGGCGGTGAATTTCATCCTTGAATAGTGTCAATCAAGGGTGAGGATGAGAACCAAGATGTAAGGCTTAGGTGCGATGTAGGAAGAGCTGGTTGTCCTCTTTATCGAAGATTGATAAAGGACTCGCGGGTGCAGCCGACTTGCGTCCCTCCATTTCGACTAGACCGAGAGAGTCGCACCAGGCACACAAAGCCGTTCTCTTCCTTGGAATCGGAGGGCATGGCACCGCGAAACCTGGAAAAGGTTAAAGACCTACTTACTTCTACGGAAGACTTGAATCACGTTACAAAGACATGGATAGCCAAGCCATGATTGACTAGAATCGTCTTCGCTTCTGGATGGTACAAAGTTGTGCAAGGAGACGCGCTGCCTTATTACCGGTTCACGAACACACGGTTCACTCGGAAATCGAAGCTTGAATGAAAGAGCTGACCGTTTGATAACAAGGGCAAAATACAGCGGTAGATTGGAATTGTACATACTATTCGAAAAGCTCGCCTGCTGAGTCTATGACGGTATCTCCATAGCGCCCCACTCTAATACTCGCGAAAGATCTTTGTTTAAGGCAGCGGCTGTATCGACACCGACAACATCGGTCCACAGGGACACATCATCAAGCGCCCGTTTTTGAGCCGAAGGCCAGGCCTCGAGATCACGGACACCTTGAAATAGCATGAAGACCCGCGTAACAACATCAGGTTCCGGGCTGATGCCGAGGGGTGCGATCCGAGAGTACTCAGCCTGTGGCATGAACCGCAGTGCTATGTACTTGTGGCTCGAAAAAGCTGGCAGCCAGAAGCTGTGTATATTGATCAGTAAGGGATATAACGGCAGCGCAGTTGAGCTGAACGCGCACGTTACGAAAGATGTTCTAGCTTCTGTGTGAAGCCCAAGACTGAGCAGAGCTTTTTCGAGATACCTATTTATATCGGCAATAGACAGGACGACAGCATTTGAGTCAGACAGTGTCCAAGTCCCAGGAATGGATCCTGAGTCGGCTCGGGGGTTTGAAAGTATCGAGCTTCGCACGTTGAGACTTCAAAAGAGGGAATATTTGAGCTTCACTTGCAACTGAAAACAGATGAGAACGTACTCTGCCTCCCAGAAAAGCGAAGATAGCTCCAACCCAGTTTCGCGTTCCACCAACGTTCCATCAGATCCAGTGTGGACATCCCATAGAATTTTTTCTCCTTGCGGATGAAGCTTCTGGACAGGTACAATGGGATACACGGCCGTAAATTTCATATCTTTGTCCAAAGTGACGTATATTGATACATCGATTTCCACGGGTGAAAAGACGTAGATGACTGGCTTCTTGAGCCTCGGCTTCGCATGCTTGACTAGCTTGAAATATCGGGACAAGAAGCTTTTGAACCGCTGACACAAAGTCTTTCTATGCTTTGGGTTGGATCTTCCAGCGGGAGTCAGACCTAGCTTCTTCGATGAGTTAGGGCGAATATATGATGTCCTATGACGACTGTCACTGTCAGAGCAGGTCCAAACAATCAATGGCCACTCTACCTTTCTGCCATAAAGTTGTGGGGTTGAGTCTCTTGAGATAGAGAGGTCAATCATTTGACGACAACTTATAGAGAAAGTATGCGATCACGGTGCAGATGCCGCAATCAATGCGGCTGCACATTTGTATAGCCAATAGCAGTGGGTGGGAGTCGCAACATGATGGACGTGGGGTTAGAGGTTTTTGCGTTTCGAAGAAGTTCTGGCTGTGTCTTGTTCGCTTCGCCCCGGGCACTGCTTGGGATTCAAACTCACACAAACAATGGCGGTCAAGGGCAATCCCTGGCACGGGTCTGGTGGAGAACATTGAACAACTCGTACTCGTGTTGCAGGAACATATACATGCCTTGGACATGTATTCATGTCATATGAAGCGACGGAAGTCGCGTCTACTTCACTGTCTCGCTGTCTTTTGTCTCGTTACACCTGCGGTTGCACTATGGCCATTTCCACCAAAGAGGTTCACTGGAAACTCCCTCATAGACGCGGGGTCTATGGGATTGACTGGTGACGGGAGGGTCGTTGCTTTTGGAGACTTTAACGGGGACCAATTGTATGTCTACTTTATTATAATCCTTATGTGACCTGTGTTGATCTCCTAAAGCTTGGATGTTCTTGTGTTGGACGGAGACCAACAGACAATTTCAGTGCACCATTGGAGTCATGGTAATGAATTATGCTTCCCCCAGGTTCATTTCTGATCTGTCTTTTCCAGCCGATTTCGAATTCCAAGAAGGAGCATCCTTCCGTCATCCAAGCCGCGTCCAAAATATCGTTCCTAGTGACTTCACGCACACGGGCAAGCTGGACCTTCTTGTCATGAGCGATTCTCAAACCAATAGTCAATTGGACATGACTCTATACCCTGCGTCCGCTGTTGGTGGGTTTGGTACGTCGTTAATCGCGTTGAATAGAACACATGTAACAAGTAATCCTATAGACATCACCAACCCATTGACCCTTCCCCCTTCGACCCTTTCACAGCCTATATCTATTGACGCAGGCGGTGACATGAAGATCGACCTCCTCGGCATGACACCTTCTTCCCAAGGCGACTCTAAAGCGCCCTTTCAACTCTGGCAGAACGTCTGGAATGCCTCGCAGCCTAATTCGCCTCTTTTTAAGATGTACGCTTGCTGTAATCGTCTATAATCTGCGTCAGATCTGATGGAGCTTCTAGCGTTACACCAGGATTCCACGGCCCTCAGTGTACGTTGGCAAACCCACATAGTAATGCCATCGTGGACCTTAATGGGGACTGCCTCGCGGGTACTGCCATTTATTTCTAGATCCACAAGTTTCACACTAACCAATGTGTATAGACGTGTTCGTGGTGTGCGATGATGGCAAGGGTGGCCGAACGTTCCAAATTTGGGTAAACAACAAGGAGAATGGGTTCTCGTTGGCCCAAGAGGGTGCTCTTCCCTCCGGGCTCCAGACAATATCCTTTGCTGATGTCGGTACGTGACTGCTATTACCGCATGGTGATTTGGCTCAATCAATCGCCACGTCCTTCTAGACCGAGATGGCACCATTGACATGGTATTTACGACATGCTACAGCGTCTCGCCCTCTTCAGGACTAGGATCCGACTGTTTTATCAACATTGCTTATAATCAGCAACTTGGCCTTTGCTCGTCAACTACCGATACCGGATTCAAGAAAGGGGTCCGGACGTGTCGACCTCACGATGATTTGTGCACCGTTGACCCCAATTTCAAGTTCAACCTGAGCAATGCTCCTGATAACGATGTTAGTGAGCATCTCGTGCTGCACTCCCCGCCCATCTAACTCGGAAGTCCACAGCTATTCGTCCGATTTCCCCTTTCAGCGCTGTACCCCGACCCTGTATCTCTTCTTGCGACAGACGTAACACATTCACCACCAATACCACTCTCTCTGAATCTCGGCGATGCGAACCTCGATGGATTCCCTGACCTCCTCTTTATCATCAGAACAGGAAAGGACCAAACTCCGAGTTTGGTCTATTCAGTGCCTTGCGCGGCTGGTGTGATCGGATGCTCAGCAAATGGATCTGGTAGGAGAGGTTGGGCACCCGCCCAGAAGGGTGCAGACCCTCTCTCTGACATCACAGACGCCCGTGGTGTATCCTTCCTCGACCTGGATGAAGACGTGAGTATCTTCGCTCCTCACTACACCTTCTAATGTGGGGCCTAACCGCTGTATGCAGGGCACGCTGGACATTATGGTCCAAAGGACTGGGGCTGCCGGGCACGGGAACATAATATTTGTGCAAAACAACTTTTACTATGATGCGTTCTTCCTCAAAGCAATCGGTAAGTTCTCGTGATCGTTTTCATGAACGATTCACTAAATATGCACGCTAGTCCTAAATGGCGCATGCGACAACGGGTGGTGCTACCTTCCCAATAGCTCAGAAGGATATCATGTAGCTATCTTCTCTGACCGATCCACATAACCTTCTAACGCATGTGCCACAGCCTTTTGGAGTCAGCTATTCTGGTGCTTCTTACAAATACACCGTGCTTGATACTTCGGGTCATCGTTCTGCAGCACAAGGCAGGTCCGATCTCATCTTGTTTTTCTGTGGGCGCTGATCTCCTTGGCTGTTCCTAGTCGGACAATTACCACAGACATCCTATCATGCCCTACAGACACCATATTCGTTCTTTGGGCTTGGACGCACAAACAATTACATCGAGAATCTTTTTGTCGGGGCAACCGTCCACGCTAAGGAACACTACATCAACATGGAGGGCGTGATCCCCAACTCGAAGGTCGTTATACTCCCCTCCGCTAACGAGGACGAGGCTTGGAGGCGTGAGCTGTTTTTGCGGCCGGGCGAATGGATCCCGTGGGTAACTGTCACCGTGGTAGTGGGTACGGCGCTGTTGGCAATCATTGTCTTCGTGCTGCACCTAAACGAGAAGGTATGTTATTTGTTTGCCGATGCCCCCACTCCGCTCATGTGTCCCGGCCCGATCCGCAGCGAGAGGACGAGTTGGAACGCAGAAGGGCTTCACATCATATCAACTTCGATGCCTTGTGATCACGCAGGATTAAGTATGCCTAAACTCCGCTGACATTGTTGACTGCGGGTCAATGTGCTGTTGCCACGGGCGGAGAAAGTTGTATATTATTGTTCATGCCCATTATTTGTATACTAGTCATGCTATAATCATCGTAGAGGGTGAGAGCAGTGGTTACTCTCTGGCTTTCTCAGGAATCCTTCCCACTGGTTGGAGCTTAGTTTTGGAGGGTATCTAAAGGGGGATACGTGATATGTCAGGGACAAACTGTTCGCTTAAGCTTCAACAACAACGTCACACGGTCCTTCAATTAGTTCTTCAGGAAAACAAAGGAACGTTGTCGAGCGATGTGGGTTCAAGTGGCAAGTTTGCCCCCGTCGTGATGCTGTTGTCCATTGGATTGACAGATCACCTAGGTGACTTGACCCTTGTCCTTCATGTTGTCACGACTGCCGCCATATAAAATAATAGGACAAGCATCCTTGAACCCAACACATTGACTGCTTACCAGACTACTCTCTGGATCGACTTTGAAGAAGGCTGATTTTTTAGTGCCTGGTATTTACCAGTGAGTCCGCCGACTCTAGTCACAGTTACAGAGCTGATCTAGATATCTTTTTATGAAGTGACCAGCATGCCGTTGTCTGCTCACGCCTACGAGCACCTTTTTGCCCTGCTTGGTCCCCTTCAGGACAAAATGCTAGACTTCGACGACTTTCAGCCGGCGTGGCAGAGCCACTACGATTACCCACCCACAGATTCGCTACTATTTAGCCCCCTCAGCGTACCGCCACCTACCCCTACTACCCTTACCTTGGTTTCGGCCACAGTGACATCGACTCGGAGGAAATTAGATGGCCCCCTTGCATCCCCTTCGGGAGGTGTGATAAAGGAGCTCCCATGGGTCGAAGAGGATGAACGGTTCGAGGCGGACATCACCAAAGAGTCGAACGTCATCGAAATTGACTCGTTTTCATCCCATGAAGAGGAGTTGCGTGTCCATCAGTCAGAGCGCAACTATCTCATCTCGATGGATTGCAGCTACGACCGTTCTCTCACTGTCCTGCGATTCGGCTTATCTCCCATATCAACAAAGGCCACCAATGCTCCTAGGTTAATGAAGAGCTCTCTGCGATCTCCTACTGTGTCCTCATAATAGAGCGAAGGAAACTTCGCTCAGTGTTGCGGGGGCAGAGGCTGCGCCACATGTATCTTTCACTATTTTCTTGTGTTCATAAATAATGTCTGAGGGGAGACCTCGCATCCAATGGGGAATTAATTGGAATGTAATTATGTGTACCGATATTGTAGAATATCCACAGGCATTGAGCCTTCGAATACCAGCTCATACCTAGCTAGTAGTCATTGTTCGTTCTCCCTGAACCTGATCTTGATTCTCGAGAGAGAGTTCCCTTACCGTGAAATCATCTATACATAATACAACTATATGGTGCTAAATACAAACCCCGTCCATATGGATGAACCCATGAGATACTGCTAGCTACTGCGGCTTGCCAATAGATTGGTCAATGGTCTAATCAGGGCCAATGCAGTCAAGCCCAGGGACCTCCAAATGGGAAGGAAGATTGGTGAATCACCGCCTCCTACTTATTCCGTCTCATTTTAGGACATGTTTAACGACATCTCAGACAAAACTTGGACGCTCATTTGTGTCCACGGCGAATTAATTGGCTTCCTGTCAAATGTAACCCTATGCAGCAATTTCGCAATCTTCGGTTGCTCTGGACACAAGCTTTCGTGCTTATAGGTTTGTTTAGTGTTTTGGAATAGCTCCGTTAAGTGAGTAATAATATACATCGCAGCGTATCGCAGCAACGCCATACTGTCATGTGTCACGAATCACGA
>JAFLHD010017847.1:0-23972 GCA_018856295.1 Blastosporella zonata
GTGTGTCCTAGATTTTTTGAAACAATAGGACCTGCCGGATTGACATCAACACTAGACAGTTGTGGGGTGTGGAAGTGCCGTTTTCGTAGTCACACGAAATCTTTTAGCCAGACGAAATGGCAAAGGGATAGAGTTGCTTAGTTCATTTACAGAAACAAGTTCGCAGTCAACTCCGCCATCACAATGTGTATGTGTAACTATCTGACACATCACTGGTGGCTCGTAAACTCACCTCTAACTTTACAGTCGAGCGATATGGAATTACGGACTAGGGACTAGAAGTCAGCCATCGTTCTTTCAGATCTCTTGCACCCGTAACAATATGTCCGATAATCCCAAATGGAGTTGAAAAACACATACCGAATAAGGAGAATATACGCCAGCAATGCCTATGTACGACCGGGCGAAGCCCAGCGACAGTTTTCGCAGAAATGGAGACCGTTATCACAAGCAGTGGTAGAAGTGTCGGATTGAGCGTCGGTGAATATGCAGAGCACCTTCAAGAGCTCTAGGAAAACAGAGAAAAGTCACGACTCACTAGTTGTCGCAGTACTGGCAGATGTTATTGCAATAATGCCTCATCATATCATTGCAGCTGGCGCTGTAGTGTAGAGGTTATCACTCGAGATTCTGATTCTCGAAACCCAGGTTCGAGTCCTGGCAGTGCCTTAGTATTGTTTGTTCAGCCTTCTTGACTTTGAATTGGGACCATCGTGTGATAGTGTTCGCACCTCCTGTGTGTTTTTACTTTTCTTCCGAGCATCGCTTGAAGATTACCGCATGAGGCCTTCGATATTGTGGCGCAGCCGCTCTCAATCTCGAGCGCGATCGATCTTTGAACATTCCCCCTATAACAATTAACCCTATGTGAGGAATGGTGCTGTAGTGTAGAGGTAATTATCATTCGAGATTCTGATTCTCGAAAGCCATCGAGTCCTGGCAGTGCCTTCCCCTAGCTCAACCATTGCAACTCTTCCTACCTCTATGATGTCACCATTACTGCATCAGTGTCTCTCTTTTTTGCCAAGAGTAAGACTTTAATACACAAACCGCATCCCATGGCCACGTACGTCCTCACCAAAGCCGGCAAGAAGCTCTTCGCGAAGCATATCGAGCAGTATGCACCGGAAGACGCGATGTACGAGTTTTATACAGACGAGAAAGGGAAGCAAAAGCGGAAAAAGGTATGTCATTCTTTCGTTCGTCGTAGACAACGTATCTGACAATCACATAACATGACAGCGCCCGCTACCCCCAGGTCTGTCACCGCGCGACAAAAAGATCCTTACCTCGGTGCGAAAGCGCGCGCATTACCTTGACAAGGGGTTCAACCTCTGCGGGCTTCACTTCGGGTGGACGTTCTTCATCGGGCTGATACCCGTCGTCGGAGACGTGACAAACGCATCGCTGAACTACAACCTCGTCATCCGAAAGGCGAGGAAGGCGGACATACCATCATGGCTCCTGAAGCGGATGCTGTTCAATGTAGCGGTGAGCACGGGTGTGGGTTTCGTCCCGGTCGTGGGGGACGTGGCGGTCGCGGTGTACAAGCCGAATAACAGGAATGCGGCGCTGCTGGAGGAGATGCTGAGGCTGAGAGGACTGGAATATATTAGGTTGCATCCAGATGGAGGCGACGGAGCTGGAGACGCGCCAGTGGCAGGTGGGCCTGGACTGAGCGAGAATGATATAGAGCAGGTGAAGCCTGGGGCGGGATTTGGGGAGGAGGAAGAGGTGCAAGGGTCGAGCTCTGGAGGACTACGATAGATACACAGATAGCACATGAGGTCATTATCGCATCTGTCCAGTTCCTTCAGCGTCGCGCGTCTTCGCTCAACCTCATCCTCGGCTCTGCTGCGCGATCCAATCTGGTCTGACGCCTCTCAGCAGCCTATATTGGATTTCGTAGGGGCATATCACTTGAAGCTAGGGGCGGCAGTGGATGCGCTCGTATTTTCTGGGGGAATCGGCGAGAGGAGCAGGGAGCTGCGGGAGGTCGTGTGTTGTAGAGCGCAGTGTCTTGGGTACCCCGGAGAAAAATGCAGGCCCGAGCGAGAGGGAGAAGAGGTTGCTTGTTTTTGCCGAATAGACGCGTGACCGACAGGCAATATCTGCGTTAACGTCGTAGTTGAAACAAACGAAAAGAAAAATACACATGGGGGCACCGCGGATTGAACGCGGGACCTTCAGAATAATGGACAACTTCAGTCTGCTGCTCTCCCAACTGAGCTATGCCCCCAATAAATGTCCACCCATTGTATAAATCTCTAAGCCAGGGGACAGGATATTCTGTCCAAGTGAGGATCTTGAGCTGATCATTTTTTGGAATGGTATATTATTCCGTCACCTCTCAGCATCATGAACAAAAGACCGCGCGATCTTTAGAGAATAGAAAAGTCCGCCAGGATATCAAGTCTACCTCTTTATAAATGGTATAGCTTAAACAACCAATCGTAAATTCCACAACCCTCAGTCCATTCATCCATCCGTGTAAAATCCCCATCCCTAGACTTCTACACACACAAGACTCATATAACAGCCTCTCACGAGCGCCTCTTGGGCGTCGGAGGCGGCGGCGGGAGCTTGACCTCTTCAAAGTCCCACTCACTCGAATTTAGAGCCGGGAGGCCGAGCCCCGACTTGCTAACTGCCGCTTTCTTTGCGCGTGCTGGAGTCATCTGAGCTTGTTGTGGCTGCGGCGCGGTGTGCTGAGCCAGAGGTCGCGGTGTGCTAGCCGGCAGAAGCTTTGGAGTTTCCCGGGGCATTGATGCGGAATCATTGGGATTCACGGCATCAGTTGCCCTACCACTGGGGGTGGATACAGCACTCCGCGATGGAGGTAGTTCCTCGCGATCGTCGATCTCTCCATCGCTATCAACTTGGGATGCCGTAAAGACGGGGGAAGGCGACATCTCTGCAGGTTTGTCACGCTGCCCCACAGACATATTTTGGAACGACCGCGTGAGGGAGCTATGAAATTGCGGTATTCAGTGACGTGCTTCTTCGGGGGTATCCTCAGAGATACGACGTTACATAAAAAAATATACGCACTGGATCTGCTGATTCCTACCCCGGCTCCAATTTTTGCAGGCTTCCTTGAATTGTAAAAATATGGTAGCAAGATCATTGTAAAACTGCCGGTAGGAGAAACACGGGAAGCGGTTAGTCCAGGAAAGAAGCATGATGCGCGGAGGCTGTGGTGTCCGACATGGCGGATGACTAGCGCTGGGATGAGTAATGGGGTACACACCTTGAATCCCTCATCGAGGTTCCGCGTGATTTCCCGATATTTGTGATACGCCAAGTCCAGGGACTGCAGGGCGTATTCCCGCTCCTTTACCGCAGGATCATCCTTCCGTGACTGTAGGAAGAGCTCGTTGCGGCGCTAATGCCCCGCGTGCCGAAAGTAGATAAGGCAGCGACGAAGGGGGAAAGTAGCACGATAATCAGCATCGGAAACTTACATGTACACGTCGCGACCACGTTGGCGGTACCAAAAACAGACATACCTGAATCTCAGTGAGTATCGCACCCTGGCGCTGCCCGATCTCGCTCATCTCCACAATGAACTTGTCGTACTTGGCTAACTCTTCGTCCGATACGTCCTCGAACATCGCAGGCTCTACTTCCGTGAGGCGTGCAAATCCCGCAGCGACCCGTATCACCCGTCCGCGAATCTCGTCCGCTGCCGCGAGCGTTTGTGCACGCCTCACGAGCTGCTCCCGCACCCGGTGAAGGTCGTCCAGTCCCTCGATCTGCACGCGCAGCGCACGGGCGTGCGTCTGAGTCTCCCGACCCTGTGGGGTTTTCGCGGTGGACGATGAGACTGTCGACGAGGGAATGGACGCCTCGAGATCTTCCTATTGTTACGTTTCGAGGAAACATGTCAGGACAGATGCGCCGGTCATAAATCGTGACGTACATCGCTCCATGTGAGCTCGACAATGCTTTGTTCCCATTCGTCCCATTTCTGCCGTACGGTCTCATCGCTTGCAGCCGCTTGTGCCAGAATACTGCGATAGCGTTTTTCTTTCCCAATGAGCGCAACATTCGCCTCATGGGACGGTAGCCTATTTAGATTGTCATTATACTTGCGGGCGGCTTCATCCTCCGATGCCTCGTTGTCAAGAATGTCCATCGCCTAAAAACGGGTGAATCAATTGACCGCTCTCGGACGATGTGTGTGACCGACTTCGTCTAAAATAGCATGGTCTTGTTGGGCAAGCAGTTGTACATCTTCGATAGACAGCTCAATTTTGTTAGGGCCGTCCTCTAGGCGGACCTCCTCAGCTTTGCGAAGCAGACTCGGGGGCAAGCCAATCGGGCGCTCCAGAGCTTCCAGGGTTGAGGGGAGATGTAGAAGCCGAAGAGTTCTGTCGCCGAGTCAGTCATGAAATGGCCCAGACCGGCGAAACACTCACTCGTCCGCCGTGTCTTGTAATTCGCTTGACACGTCTAGTATTTTCTCCTTGATGAGATTTTGTCGTCTGTCATTGTAGATATCTGAACGAAGACCTTGAGTCAGCGTAACATGCTGATCAAGTGAGGCTCACTGATGGCTTCTTTGGCACCCCATCCCACCAACTCCCCGAAAATTAATCTCCCGTTTCCTATTATACCAGTGGGATCGGAAAGGTCGGCGGGTATTGTGGATGAGACAAGATTTGCTTGCACTATAGGGGCGAGGGCTGATGAAGCAGGCACATCATGGTGATAAATGAGATCGTTGTCACGCTCAGCGCGACTGAGATTTTTCTGTACTATCTCAAGTAAAGACTATAACAGCTTAGTCTACCACGTTGCATTTACTAAGAGGGGCATCCTTACCTGGATGTCTTGGAGGACTGTAGGTGCTATTCGCCCACGCCGAGCGATGTCATACGCCTTCTTCGCCTCTGATTGTGCTTCCTGTAGCCTTGCGATTTCGATTCCGTACCTGGAAGGTGTGCAGTTCGTGTTAGTCGGACAAGAATCAACTGGTATCGGGTTTCATCTGTCGGACCTACTAGACTCGATCTCGTCCATGCTCTTTCGGTATTTTGACACTGCCGAGAAATGGTGGCATTTGGCCTCAATATGAGGGAGCCAATCCTACAAAATGCGGTTAACTATTGACGGCATGACTAAGCCAGAATACATACAGACGGAAAAATGCCCTTGATTGGAGGTGTCGCTTCCCGAATCGTCTGATATGTGGCTTGATAAAGTGAAGCTACCTGGACATCCCTATGAGAACAATGGGACGAGTCAAGAAGCACAGAAGACAAGAACCTTGGCAGCCACTTTGGCAATGAGAGCATTTTTATACTGATCTAAAAGAAACTTGAGCTACATGGCCCCTGCTCTTGTTGACATTTGCGCACTAAGTTTGGCCATCTGCCAAGAGCATTCCTGTGCTTGAGCTAGCATGAGCTGTTCAAGTGCTGTAGCAAATACTTCGGAAATATCGCGTGGAATATCTTCGTCGTTTGGGGAATACACTATTTTCGGGATGCATGATGTTTTTAGGAACGAGAGGACCCCTGCACTATACTGAGCAGCTACTTAGTTACTCCCAAATAAAAAAGAGTGCTACATACTTGGTAACTTGCTGTAGCACGTTTGATGCCATCCATCGTTGATCGATCCTCACATGCGGCGAGTTGGGAGTACAAAGAAGCAAGGTTAAAGAGAACACCACATCGTTCAAACACAAGATTCTTCAGAGTAATAGGAATGGCATTCTGTTGGAATATGGGGGCATATGCAATGTCCAATCCTATCTAAACGGATGCTGAGGTCAAAGCTTGTTGTATACTTCGAACGGCCCACTTACATCCGGAGGAAGTTTCGTCAAGATGGACACAAGTTGGGCATGATAGCTTTAGAGAAGCTGCCTTCAGCTGTGCTAAACGAGGAGCAGAATGGAGATTTCGACGGACAGCAGAGAAGCATTGATTCGATCGACATGCACCACACCTCCTACACCTTCTTTCCTTAGGTTTTCCCATAGGCTAATATCATCCTTGAACTCTTCAGGGTGTTGTCCGCCATGCGCGTAGATATAGTTTCGTGTTGCTTCCTTGACATCGGCCGGGTATGTTTTCTTGAATGGAATAGCAAGAAGATTTGACATGTTTGCAAGTGACTTATTCGAGCGCTTTGATCGGGAACTTGAGCTTGTAGACGCAGTTGTAGCTACTTACAGCCAAAAGTGCTCTTGATGCTGGTGATAGATAGAATCTAAGGACAGGCAAGTGGAAAGAGTGGAAAGAAGAGATTGCCGAGTCGAGGAGGGTTCGAGGACATCCGATTCCGGCCTCCGATCGTTCAACCCGTCGTGGGAACAAAGTGACTATAAGCCGCAAAATTGGAAAGGACTTCAAGTTATTCCTGAACTAGCAAACACCATATCCATGTCAAGAACCAAGGCTCGAAAATCACTGCCGAGCCGTCCCTCCAACAATTTTTCAACGCTATACTTATCCAAGTAGAAAGACCACGGTGGACCTGCCTCTCCGACGTCTAATAGCGTCTAATCTCCATCAACTCATATTTGATTTTCCTATCTTAGGCGCTTCCTGAACGCGTGTCTGCACTTTCCGGGTCTGCTGGCATGGATTACCTCACTGCGGGGTTGACTTCTCGGCGCCAAACCTATTATATTGTTTGTGGCGCACCCCCGTTACATGTGGGGCCCACAGGTTGCTAATGACGTTAGAAGTCAGTTTCTCATGCTCAGGTCTTTGATTCCCGGGGCCTCATGCTCGGGTTCCTGATTATTGGCTGTGTAACCTTTGTCATGTCGCCCTTGTCCGACCAATTCCTTGAATTCATTGATGGGATTGCCATTGGCTTCATGTCGCACCGTATCTATCCCAAATTTTAACACTCCTTATTTGGAAAGTATCTTTCCTGATCCCATGATCTCCCTTTTCGAAGGCTGCAACGCATGGTTTCGCCTGAATCCGAAGATGAAGGCCGAACATGTATAAATATTCTGATTCATCGCCAGCCATTCCTTCCCCATGTCCCAAATGCCATACTACCCCGATGGTGGACACAACAATCCCCACAAAATCAACTGCAGCCACTCTCACGGTGGCTATAGCACTCAAGGAGACTATTATACGCAACCAGTGCCCTCTGTTGTCAACTCTGGTTTCTCTCCACATCAACATTCGCAAGGAAGCGCTGTCGTGCCTGTATATTATAGAGACTCGACACCGGTAAGTTTGCTTATCTTGAAATTATGTGGTATATTTCCAACAAGTCGGCAGTACCGAAATTTAATAACAGTGAGTGATTTTAATAGCAATTTCCAAATTTTGTTCATAGGGAATCGGGGCTGAAAGAATCAGAACGTCAAAGTTTTGATTGAAGCAAAGGGATGGGTCATTGGCATTATTGTGGGGGTGCTGAAAGCGGTAGATGCGGTAACTCTTATCTCATTCGTGCAACAGTTTGGTCGATCTTATATTTTGATTTCAAGCTCTCAAACTGGGGGTACACGGTCGAATATATTTCTGGCAAGAAGACGCTGCAGAGAGATTTCCCTGCAAAGGACGTCGTGCCTTTCGAGGGCGCGTGATTTGATATGGCTTCCTAGTACTATGCTTCTCAATCTCTGTTCCGCTCTACTCACTCTTTAATATTCGACATATATGTTAAGTGTTATTCGCAAGTTATTTATGACACCAATTGAGCTACTCTACGTTGACGACGCGGTTGCTGCCCCGTCGATCGCGCCTGAGATCTGAGAGTGCAGATTACCTTATAACGTAGGTCGTTTGGTATTACATAGTTGTGGTTTTCTTTCACAGATAGACACAATGCTTTCCTCGACGAATCTTCAAATCTGGCGCGGGACACCAACCACTGGCTTTGGAATCGTGCATATGTACACTTGTATTAGTATTAACTCCAAGGAAAGCCGGCCAGGGCGGACATACAACCTATCGGGCGTTGTTAGGGCGCCAGGAAGTAAGACAAGACCCCATCAAGTTCCATTGAACGGATAGACTGCGCACATGACCCCCGTAGGGGTAACCACATTCATTTAGTCTACAGCGATACTCCCGCGTGCCGTTGTGTGGGAGGCGGGTGATGGTGGCATTCCCCATGTCACAGGCAAAGGTATACGAGAAAGGACACATGTACGTGCCTCTGTGCACTACGTACTGAAAGCGAAATCTCCACGTTTGACGAAGTGAGTGGAGGGTAATATTTGATGGAGAGTGTCGTCGGCCTCACTGCATGATGTAGGCTGGTCAATTAGTCAAGCAATGTCCCGATTGGAAGACATACTCATTTATCAATCAATAAAGAAGTGCTTTGTAAATTGTAGGGCGGTGCGTTGAGGTTCGCCAGATTTGATGATCAAACGCCTCAGTCGTCAGTTTGGGGCAGTCAGGCTAGTGTCCAACATTGAACAAAAAGCACCGTTCTGTCGTAATCTCAAAATTGATGTAATTATTGTAGTTATTGGCATGTCGTACAACGTTACGACACCTGAGCTCATAAATATCCCAATAAACCCAGGCGAAAAAAGAGCATTGGAAGCTGTGAAAGGCCAGGAATTTAGAGGTAAACGAGGCGGAGGTCGGGCCAGTCAGTGTGAGAGGGGAATTTTATTTTATTTGTCGTCAGACGTGGTGGTCAGGAAGAAGCCGAAAACCCATCGGCAGTCGCATCAATTAGAGATCATCCACAGGTTCGCCTTCAACCCATCTCCTGTTTTTGATACCCAACCCGTTAGGCCCTACGTCCCCATATACCTCCCTCCCTCCCTACGCTGGTGCTGGACTCAAGCGCTGGTGCTGCCTCTGTTAGCACACGATTTTAATTCTCAACGAACCATCTTCCAACCAGTTCTCAGATCACAACACTACAAAGCTCCGCGTTAAACACCCTTTGAACGACCGTCATGTCTTATCAGGAACCTACACCGCCTGGAGGCGTTCCGGGTCGCCGCCTTACGAACAGGAATACCAACCGGTACAGTGTTACCGCGCTGTTCAGTATGGCGGCAGAACAGGATGTGGAGGTTGAAGATGATCTGGCGAGAGGTATGTCGTGATACAAATAGGCTCCATATCTTCCTCTAAGTTGGACGAATCACTAGCCCAGAAGCGTCTCAGAGATTTGAAGGGCAAAATTTCGGCCCAGAGCAAGAAGAATTTCGTTCTTGAGCGCGATGTTCGTTACCTTGATTCTCGCATCGCGCTTTTGATTCAGAACAGGATGGCGTTGGACGAGGTGAGCCTTTCATTTCTTCTGACACAAACCTTGACATAGCGTTTGGGTTTAGCAACGCGAGGTTGAGAGGACGCTAGAAGATGTCGACCCCACTGAGGGACACTATCCTGACGACCGCCGGATCCAACAATACTCCAATCTGTTTTTCCTCTTGCAATCGGAGCCTCGACACGTCGCTGCTCTCTGTCGCCTTGTTTCACTATCCGAGATCGACACACTTCTTCAAACCGTCATGTTCACGTTATACGGAAACCAGTATGAAAGTAGAGAAGAACATCTTCTCCTCACGATGTTTCAATCCGTGTTATCTGCCCAGTTCGAGACAGCCACAGAATTTGGGTCACTCCTTCGTGCCAACACCCCCGTCTCAAGGATGATGACGACATATACCCGCCGTGGCCCCGGCCAGAGTTATCTTAAGAGTGTTCTTGCCGAACGTATCAACAGTTTGATTGAGCATAAGGAACTCAATCTCGAAATCAATCCTGTCAAGGTATGTTGTACGACATTCTATCAGCATGCCTACTAAGCCGCCACTAGGTATACGAACAAATGGTTAATCAGATTGAGGAGGAGCAGGGAGTACTTCCACCCGACCTCCCTCGAGGAGTTGCACCTGAGGTTGCGGCTGCCAATTTAGACGTCCAACAAATCATCGCCCCACGACTTACCATGCTCATGGAAATCGCAAATAGCTTCCTGCTTACGATAATTGAAAGCATGGAAAGTGTACCTTACGGTATTCGGTGGATTTGCAAGCAAATTCGTAGTCTCACTCGAGTCAGTGCCACGACTCTTCCATGTGTATGACGGTTTCACTCAGTGTCATTGTAGCGCAAATACCCTGAAGCAACTGACTATGCTATCTGTTCCTTGATTGGCGGTTTCTTCTTCCTTCGTTTTATCAATCCTGCTATTGTCACTCCCCAGGCGTACATGTTGGTCGAAGGTGTTCCTGCTAAACACCCTCGGCGAACTCTGACTCTCGTGAGTACAACCTAACTTTCCGCCCTCACAATAGCCCATCTCATCCGTAATTCGTATCGATTAGATTGCCAAGATGCTTCAGAACCTGGCAAACAAGCCATCGTATGCAAAGGAAGCCTACATGATGACGCTCAACCCTTTTGTCGAGAACAACAAGGCGCGGATCAACCAATTCCTGAACAGCTTATGTGAAGTCGGCGACTTTTATGATACACTCGAGGTACTTTCTACGCCGCATGTCCTGCATCATGAGCTCACTATGTGTAGATGGATCAATACATGGCCTTATCCAAAAAAGATCTTATGATCCACATAACGATGAACGAATTGTATAATACACATTCTCTCATTCTTCAGCACATAGAAACCTTGGTTCGTTGCCCTCTGACTGCAATTAATCCCTTCTCACTTGCTGTTCCCAGTCGCCCAACGACAAACAGCACCTGCGGATCTTGACTGACGAACTCGGTCCTGCACCGCCTCAGGTACCTCGCAAGGAGAACCGAACCATCGAGCTCAATCTGTATAGCCGTTGGGAGACACCCGTTCAAGATATTCAAAGCGCTCTGATGGACTCTGTATCATCCAGCGACATGCTCTACATGGAGACCAAGTCGATCTTCGTCCAGCTCATTCGTTCCATACCTCATGCAGCTGAAAAGCGGCCATACAATCTGGCTGCTATCGCCGAACGAGCGGCGACAACGAAGGACGCTGTCCTTGTGAGGAAGGGCATCAAAGTCAAGGAGATGCTGCGAGAGTTGGAGGAACTGAAAATAGTGGAGCAATCGGATGGCTACAAGCTGATGCAGGAAGAGGTGGCAGCAGAGCTCGTACATCTTGGAAATCTGCGTGAGAAGGTTGTGCTCGAAACCAAATCTCTCGAGGCGGTGTACAAGACGATATGTGACCACAACAACTATATGCGCTCGCAGCTGGAGCAGTACAAGGCATATCTCCAGAATGTTCGCCTCACTGCGTCAAAGGACAAGGGTAGCACCACAGGAGTCGGGGTTGTCACAGTTGGTGGCAAAGAAAAGAAACCCAACAAGGCGGTAGTGCTGGGTCCCTATAGGTTCACTCATGCGCAACTTGAGAAGGAGGGTATCATTGTGGAAAGCAATGTTCCAGACAATAGGCAAGTCATGGATAATAGTCTTGTAATGTCAGCTGTTGATTTCGCTCAGACGTCCCAACATTTATTTCAACATCACGTCGCCAACCCCTGGGACATTTATAATCGCGCTTCACTACAAGGGCCGTGAAAAGGCCATCCTTGAGATGGACCTCAAGATTGACGACTTGCTCGAGAAGGTAAACACATGTGTATTCTGACGCAAGAACTCCACTGATGTCTGCTCTATCATACAGCAACAAGACAACAAGCACCTTTTGGATCTGGAATACGTCCAGCTCAATGTACCCAAGGTTTTAGGCCTCCTCAAGAAGGTCTTTGCCAAACGATGATCACACGAATCCTTACATTATCTTTATACATCCTTGATTCCCTCCATTTTTACTCCCCCTTCTTGCGCTACCCATGCCACCCCCCATAATCCATTGTTATCTTACTGTCTCCTTTGTTCTTTCCTGACCTGTTTTTCCCCCCGGAATGTATCATTTCCAGCTATGTAGCTAGCTGAGTACAGGCGCCTCTCTGAAATGTAGTTCTTCATCGAGCCGATCAGTATTGTTGTTCTGGGACATCTACTACAAGCTATCACTAATACCTATAGGATATGTAACATATATCGTTCGGAATGCTCCTCTAACCGTCGTGAAGCTAGGCAAGTTGGAACTGATCGAGTTTGGATCTCCGAAGTGCAACTGTATTACTTAGGCATTCTTCTTGCCTTCACTCGGCAGCTTACATACAACCGTCACTCTCTTTCCACTCATTCTTTCATTTCGTTGAATGTCTTCATAAGCCTGCCTCAATCATGTGGTCGAACGGGTCCCTAATTCCACTTCTTGTTTCCCTTAGCCTCCTCACTGTCACAGGAGAAGCCTCGCGACCTCTTTTAACACCGCAATCAGGACCTATTACTCTTCCTCTTCATACTTTCTTGCGACGAGACGGTACATCAAGTGTAAATGCTAACGCCAGTCTTACACCAGTGACCTTGTCCAGCGATAAGCAGTGAGTTAACGCAGTACTCTTTCGCGCCGTTTCCTGACAATCGCGTCATAGGTCATATTATGCTGTCCTTAGTGTTGGAGCAATCAATTTTCGAGTCTCTCTGGATACCGCTTCGTCAGATCTGTGGATAATCTCCTCGGACTGCACTACAAAGACATGCGAGACTGTGCCTCGATATCCGCTGGCCTACCAAAGTCCAACTTATGTGACCGTCAACGACAATTCTACAACATTTTCCGCTCGTTACCTGGATGGAACTGGTATGTGCCGCATTAGACTTTGTAGATGTAATTCTAACAAGTAATGGACAATCTGAAGTCGCGTCAGGCTTTGTAGCCAAAGAAACCGTCACATTGTCCAATTTGACCATAACAAATCAGGCGTTTGGCGCGTATCCGTTATTTAGCTCTGCATTTCTGCATTACTTATGTTTTCGTAGGGATGGTGACTGATTCCAATGTGACAATGATCGATGAGACGAGTGGCATATTGGGGTTAGGATTTCCAAGGCTATCCTCCTTTCCTAACACCGTTGCGAACGGTAGGTGCTGTGTAGCCCTTCATACCTCAGCTCACGTCGTATGATCCATAGCGACCCCATTCTTCGTTACCCTTGCGCAACAAGGTCTTCTGGATTATCCTATATTTGGCTTGAGTTTAACGAGGAACTCGACGGGCACCCTTTCCCTCGGTGTGTTTCAAGCTTCAGACGAGAATTCAACTGATTAGTGTACATATCATAGGCGCTGTAGATTCTTCCATCGTCAAAAATGCCAGTTTGATTAGCTGGAATCAAGTTGTCGACTTTGCTCCTTTCGGCGTCGAAAGCAACATTTCGAGCTACCTCCAGTGGGTCATCCCAATATCCGCTTTTGCTGTGCGTGATGCCGTTCTTTGTACCACACTGTAAGCAAATGACCAAATTCACGTCCATTGTAGATGAACGGCACGGAGTTCAAACCGTCCCCGACGTACTCAAATATCACGGGCAACGATTCACTGGCATTATTTGATCTGTGCGTACTTGTTCAATATGCCTTCCAGTCAACGCTCATATGATCTCAACTTATGCAGTGGAACACAAGGAATATACGGACCCATTCAAGACGTTTGTGAAAAATCGTGCGCTGTATCCTGAGCCTGACCTTATTCTTTATTCAGGTCGCCCGCTTGTTCTCCACCATCGACGGTGCGCGGCTAATCGATGATAGTGAGTTGCAGATTAAAGTCTTGTGAGGCTCCTTCTCTGAAGCCATGCAAGCGGGTCAGTGGGCAGTCCCGTGCGATACCTTTGAACCGATGTCGCTCACTTTCGGGTAAGGTTGTTCTCCGGCTTCGCCTGAAGATCTCTCAATTTAGACCCAGGTCGCAAAACTATACGCTTCAACCATCCGATTACTTGATTGGGCCTGCATCGGGCAATTTGAATCTATGTTTATCCTGGCCCCATGCGTCCCCTCCCAGTGCAGATGGGATTGACTGGCAAATAGGTACATTCCCGAGAAATCACTCTAGACCTTGTACTACACTGACTTATTTATACAGGCACAGCTTTTCTAAGGACTGTCTACTCCGTCTTTAGGTGCAGTCACTAAACATTTTCGTTATGAGGACGGTATCTAACAGCAAATGTTCTCAGCTATGGTATAAACACAAAGGAACCTCCTCTTCTCGGACTCTATCCATTACAAAACGTTACTGATAGGCCTGATAGCCCCGATTCTGTCGCTTCACTCTTTTCATCCCTCTCTGCCACAATTGCGACTACTCTCCCCAACTTCCTTCTCCCTACTCCAAGCTACACTACGCCCCCGTATGCTTTCAACACATCCGTCAGCCATTTACCGAAGGGCATCGCAGCCTCTGGACTTGCTACAAGCACTTACCGCCCAATTCTCGGCGCTCACAATAGTGTCAATGCTATGGCATTCCCGGAAATCACCCCGAGCCCGACTCTTGAAACCTTTATCATAACGGGCTCCGGTGGTCTCCTTGCCACCTCGACATCAACGTTGACGGAACCATCAGTCACGTTGGGGGTCCCTCCGGGATGGAGTGCAGGCACTTCACTTCACACAGCGTCTCTGACGGTTGTTCTACTAGCACCTATCATCTCGTGGACCTTTATCTATCTCACCTTTTCCGTCTCTTAAAGGACGGCGGCGTACAGCGGCTCGCATGTATAAATCGGACCATATTAGTTCAAATGACGATCTATGTAGTCGATGATCTGGGGGTAAATGATGTGGGGGGTTTCAATTACTCTGACGGATTTACTTTAGGGACCTGAACGACCTGTGCAGAACCCAGAGGTCAGAGTGACCATACTCCTTAAATGCTCCCCAACGGCAATCCATTCATTGATCTCTTCAGTCGATTTGAAAAAGACTTTGTCGTGTTCTTACACTGTACGATTTCTTCCGCAGTGTATCCAAGGCTGAGGGTAGGCCAAGACAAATAGTGGCATTGGAAAAGGTGGGGTCGAACTCGCCTTCCATCCCCTCTATTCTAGACGTAACAAGTTTATTAGTGGCTAATGATTAATGAAACCCCATAGCTATCCTCTCAAGAATTCCGGGTTTTCATCGGTTTCAGGAAGGTGGTAATGCCTAGCTCTACTCTCTCGGTGGTAGGAGCAATCTTGGGTGCATTTTGTGAGTCGTTCCTTGTCTCTCTTTATCTAATAACTTGTATATACGCCCCCTTGAGGCCTTGCGATTACACTATTTTCCGTCGTATGACTATGTATGGAACAAATGCTAGGACATTGTGATGATAGAGTTAATCGCAGATTTGGCTATCTTACTAGGGGAAAGGAAAGGAAATCATGGCGGAATAATCCCTTTGCCTTTGGTGGGGCCGCTTTGCGCACTTGACAGTCGTTCCTAATAACTAAGCAACTCTCTAAACTTTCCATGTGCCATTTCGTCTGGCTAACAGCATCCTTGTGACTAGAAAAAGGGCACTTCCACATCCCACAACTGTCTAACATTGATGTCAATCCGACAGGTCCTGCTGTTTCAAGAGATCCAGTACTCACACCCGAGAATGCGATTGGCCTGATCCATTGAAAATGGCCTGTCAGGAGGGCCCCTTGTATAGGGATAGACCCAATACTGCCAAAGCTACCCACCGCCAGTGCAATGCCCATACGAGCACTGATCGCCGTCAATGAACATTCTGACGCTTTTAGGGAAAGCCTCACCCTGCCTCACTCGGGGTGCGAGCTAGTAAGGTCCATCCTGCGACAGATAAAGAAAGCCCTGAGAACACATTTAGCCACCAGAACTTTATCAGTCTGGTTTAAACACTAACCAGCGCCCGAGAAGAAACCGTAGATGACGTTAACAGCTACAAGGCCAGAGGTGGTCTTTCTTTTGCGATTTTTGTCAGTGATGGGAAGAGCTTGAAGGAGGATGATAAATACACTCCAAGAACGCCCCAAATCGTCCCAGCAGCGATAAATGCACATGGAACTTGTAGGTTCCATGGTCCGAAACGGTCTGCCAAGAAATTTCCGCCGATGCGACCGAATGCACTGGATGCATTGAGGATTGCAAGCTTTGAGAGGCATAAAAATGTCAGTCAAATGTCATAGATCTCGTTCTGTGAAAGATCGTACAGAGTAAAATGCAATGCTTTGCCCAACTCCATGCTGAACTGCGTAGAGCTGGAGATAAAACACTGATAGAGAAAGTGGTCTTTCAATAATTCTGATGATAAGTTAAGTTAAATTACCTGGGAAGTAGGCCCCAAATAGAGAAACGAGGGAGCTGCGACAGCTGTGGTCAGTCGTAGGGCATTAGTACCAAACTTGAATGGACCTACCCAAATATACCGACCAAGTATGGAACATCTGTCAAGAGGCCGCGGATATCCAGAGGCGGCGCATTAGCACGGGTACCATAGATAGCTGAATTATTTCTCATAAGGCCGTTGGCCGCAATAAGGCAACCCAAAACAAGGTAAGCCGTCGCGCGTACGGCCTGAGCGAATCCCAGTTTGGGGATCAAGTGGCTGGGAGGCAAATCAACTTCCATTACTTGGTGGCAAATCTCCCAAGTATACTCACTTCAACACTACAGGGCAGAAAACGGGGGTTAGTGACTAGGTTAATGACTCCTTTGTTGGCTATAGTGCCGCCGGAAGACTCAACTGATCGGAAAAATTACACCGCCAATGGAGCTCCCGCTGAGAGCAATTCCAGATGCGAGTGCCCGGCGGCGTTCGAAGTGCATCACCAATATACTCATCGACGGAACGAAGGTGAGCCCAAGTCCCAATCCCATACCTATGCCTTGTGCGAGGAAGACCTTCAATGGGTAAGATATTAAGGCCCAAGTCATACTGCAGTTCGTTGTCACATGAAACACCAACCTGATAATATTGTTGTGGCCGGGCCAGCGAAAGCATGAAAAGGCTATTACCTGTGTTAAACCGACTCAATGGGCGCAAGAGTATCGTTGCTTACGAGAAGCTAAAGATTGTGGATCCTGCAATTACTAGGATGCGGAAATAACCGCCGTCGAAAAGTTTGCCAGACACAACCCCTAGAGCAAACGGCATGGCTAACTGCAGACTGCCTATCCAACTAAAGCACGACGGTTGAAAAGCCATTCTCCCAAATGTGGTGTTTAACTCACGCAATTTTGCTGGGTAGACTTTCTGACAAAAAAATCCGTACATAGTAATCTGGAGTCAGGCATCAGCTAGTAACACAGCGCAAATGCAGCAAATGGGTTATACCTTGGTATACTCCGAAAGAGTACAGATAGCTAAAATTCCACGTCAGTGAATGAACGAAGTATAATACGATAAAGTTATCCTGACGAACCCGAAGGTGGCAAACATCATGAACCAGCTAAACAAAAATGCTTAAGAATCAGGTTCCATATTGAGCGAGCCGTTGAGTACATACGAGCCGGCGACGGTGCTCCACGCTCTAGGTCCTCCATCCGGTACTCCTGGTTTGAGAAGGCTAGCTTTATCAGAGGTGGCATTTTCCGATTCTGGAGAAAGCGGTTCTCTTTTGTCTGGAGTGTGGTGCATTTGTAATGATCGTAAGGGAGCAGATGTGGGGATGATAGTGCTGGGGATACAACACGAAATCACCTTGCCTATTTATTTGATCAGAAAGGAGGAACACTCTGCAAGCGTGCGCCTACGTACGTGCAGATTCTCCCAAGGAGAAGGCTATCGGCAATCTGTGTGGTCAATCAGTAAAGACTTCTGATCGCTCTGGGTTACTACATACTTCAATCGGACAGACATTCTTGAAACTTCCCAAAAACTTGTCCAAACAAGTCGAGAGTTTTGATGCGCCACCTTGTCCACAGGGTCCGCCGGGCAGAAGGAAAGTTTGGAATGAGAAAAACCATGATGCCTGTGGGCGATATGTAAAACAAGTGACGCGGCTGAAGTTTGAACACAAGTGGACCAACGAAGAATAATTCTGGAACAATCGATATTAAGGCGCTCAGCCAACAGCCGGGTCCGATTTGCAGCCCTTAAGAATCAGCGAGATGCCTGCGGAAAGTCAGGAACTGGCAGGTATAAGGCTACCTTGGCACATGAAACTTTGAACTATTGAAACTTGGACGGCGGTGACGGCGGAAGGCTCGGGATATGGTTTAAACCAAGGCTAATAAACCGGAACCGAAAGCCATCGCGAAGATTTCACTTAACTTTCCGTTCCACTCGTCGATACACGGACCATGGCTCTGGCAGAAGTAGCACTTCAACACAATTGTGGTTTACTTCACTTGCAGTACTCCTTTCTGTCTCGATCTTGAGCCTTGCATTCTGGGCATGATACTAGGCTTGTTCTAGGTAAATATATATCAGCTCTTTACTGTGCGACACCGAGTCTAACCTGTTATAGTTATCCTTACAAGACGCGTAGAACCAGGTGTAGCTCATTGTATGAAGATTTTGGACCTGAGTATCGACAGAAGTGCGCTTCGGCAGTAGTGGGTACATGTAGAGGTAGTCCCCGGAGGCGCAATGTCATGCGCACAGTCATCTGCGGTGGTTCCATCAAGGCCTACTAGATTATCATGCTTCAGGCGGCGTTTTCAGAGCAGGATCAGACTGAAGGCTACATAGACAATTCAGTACTGGACTGACCTATCGTATCATTTGCGGAAACCTCCGCCAAACCGATGCATCAGCTTGAACATTGATGGTTGCATGTGCATAAAACTAATGCCAGCGAACACATATCCCAGTCTACCTTTTGACAAGGGGTCCAGTCCAGTGTCGACACGGTAACAATTATAATCCACAAAACCGGCTATAGATAGTCGGACATTGTGCGGGTTGGATGTCCAAATTGTCCAGAGATTCCAGGCAGGATATCTGCTCAGCTCGGCGTAGTAGAGGTAGGGCTATGACAATAGCAACTGCGCGTCCGCAGTACAAAAATTGGGACAGTGGTCCGAGGGGAAGATGAATGATATCGATTATGAACGTTCCTGAACAGTGAACGTTCGGCACGGGTTATCTGCAACTTGCGGCGTTACTCCAGCGTTACTCTGGATAAAGTGAAACCATGCTCTACATATACTGCCACGGCCCACCACGACCCTCAAACCCTCTCAAACCCTCTCAAACCCCAGTCCACCTAGACTAAGACAACTGACGACTGCAACTAGAGACTAACTAACTATATCACCCTCTATTGCACCATCCCCAGATATTCCGCTAGGCTAGATACATACTCGGACAATACCTCAGAAATGAAGATTGCAATCCTAACCTCCGGAGGAGACAGTGCGGGTATGAACGCAGTGGTGCGTTCGGTCGTAAAGACGGGGATTTTAAAGTATGGAGTTGTATCATTTCTTTCGATGCTGGTTTTTGACGTGCCTCTTTGCGTAGGGGATGTGAAATGTGGGTCGTACGGGAAGGGTATGAGGGTCTTGTCCGAGGAAACACAGAATATGTTCAAGCACATAGATCGGACGCTCCACTGCTGAACACCGAGCCAACCTCTACTGTGCCAGAAGGGTCCACCATCAACATCGTGAACAGTCTCAGGTTCGGTGATGGCAACCTGCTTAGAGATGGAACCTGTGACTATACAGGTGGAAGATCGCTCAATGGTCGTTATATTATCAGAGTGGGTTTTGACGATGTGCGTGGGTGGTTTGCGGAGGTAGGTTTCCAGTTATCTTGGTGCCTACGAGTTATGAATTTTGGTGTCTTAGGGAGGTACCCTCATCGGAACAGCACGGTCAAAGACGTTCCGCACTCCCGAGGGTCGCTTGACTGCTGCCCACAATCTTATCAAAGAGGGCATTGACGCGCTCGTTGTTTGCGGAGGCGATGGTTCCTTGACCGGTGCTGATGTCTTCAGGGCCGAATGGCCTTCTCTAGTTGCAGAGCTCCTCGCACAATGTAAGTACACGTCTTTATCCTTGCCTATACCTCATGACTCAACCCTAAGATCCGTAGCCAAAATTACGGAAGCCCAAGCGAAAGAACACGCCCATCTCAAGATAGTCGGACTTGTTGGATCTATTGACAATGATATGTCGATGACGGATATGACGATTGGCGCGCCAACGGCTTTACATCGTATTTGCGAGGCGATGGACAATATCAACTCCACGGCCTTCAGCCATTCCCGTGCATTCGTCCTGGAGGTAATGGGAAGGCATTGTGGGTGGTTAGCACTTCTTGCCGGTGTTGCGTGAGTCCCATCTCTCTGTGTAATATAAGGTCACTGGATGTTTATAACGTCGTAGCGGTGGTGCAGACTTCATTTTCATCCCAGAGAGACCCCCGAAACAAATGCCTTGGGAAGATGAGATGTGCGCCGCCATTCACCACGTAAGTTCAGGCTTTGGCCCATGTCATAACGCTTACCCCCTCAACCAGCATCGTCAAGTTGGCAAGCGCAAGACGATTGTGATCGTTGCCGAGGGCGCTATTGATTGCGAACTCAAACCCATCAAGGCAGAATATGTTAAAGAAGTCCTTACGGAACGCCTGGGGCTTGACACAAGAGTGACAACCTTGGGGCACACCCAAAGAGGCGGACGGCCATGTGCCTGGGATCGTATTCTTGTGGGCGCTTTCATTGACGAGTTGATGCTAATCTAACATCTCATAGCCGACACTTCAAGGTGTTGAAGCCATTTCTGCATTGTTAGAGGCCAATCCAGAGACACCCTCGTACATGATTGGAGTTCAAGAGAATAAAATCACCCGAGTTCCCCTGATGGAAGCTGTTGAAATGGTATGTGACTTGCGTGCAGTACTTCCCTCTTCCCGTACGAATAGATACCCTTTCCAGACCCAGGCTGTGGCACAAGCCGTCAAAGACAAGGATTTTGAAAAGGCCATGTCTTTGAAAGATCCCGAGTTCGCCGAGAGCTTAGATGGTTTCATAGCGACGTCAGTTCTGGTGGAGGAGCCTATTCTACCTAAAGAAAAGGTCTGCGCATGCATTGCAGCACACTCCGCCTGCTCATCCCGATTTATTATCAGCGACTTCGAATTGCCATTATGCAGTAAGTAAGCTCAGAATTGGAGGTTTCAAGTCTGACGTCCTCATAGTATGGGTGCGCCAGCTGGTGGAATGAATGCAGCGACCCGCGCTGCTGTTCGTTACTGTCTCCGACAAGGCCATACGCCGCTCGCGATCCAGAATGGTTTTCTCGGCCTTCTTGACGATAACATTATAGAGCTGTCATGGCTCGGTGTCGATTCCTGGAATGCTCGAGGCGGCTCTGAGCTCGGTACCAACCGGACGCTCCCTTCAATCGATCTTGGAGCAGTTGCCGCGACCTTCCAAAAGTTCAACATCAATGCTTTGATGATGATTGGTGGATTCGAGGCTTTCAACGCATTGCTCATTCTTGAAGAAGGCAGGAAATATTATCCTGCATTCCATATCCCAATGGTGCACCTTCCTGCGACGATCAGCAACAATGTGCCGATGACAGAGTTTAGTCTCGGCAGTGACACGAGTTTGAATGCGCTGGTGGATGCGTGTGACGCTATCAAGCAGAGCGCTAGCGCGTCTAGAAATCGCGTCTTTGTTGTCGAGACGCAGGGTGGGAAGTGTGGATACATCGCTACAATGGGTGCTTTGGCGGTAAGTAAAGCTAGCCTCTGACGTCTCCTGAAATTGACAGGTCTTGCCTCTGTGTAGACCGGTGCTTGTATTGTCTATACTCCTGAGTCTGGGATGAACCTGGATATGCTGCGTAGAGATGTTAAGTTCTTGAAAACGAGATACAGTCTCGACGAAAAGGGCAAGAGCGAAGGTCGTCTTGTCATCAGGTGCGTCATCCCTCATAGACCATATTTCCTCCTCATGTTTTTGGTGCTTCAGAAATGAGGCGGCTTCGTCGGTCTACACCACTGAAGTGCTCACTAACATGTTAAAAGAAGAAGGTGCCTCTCTGTTCGATGCTCGTTCTGCATCGCTAGGACACACCTTGCAGGGTGGTATTCCCTCGCCGATAGATAGGGCGCGCGCGGTTCGACTGTCACTTAAGTGCATGGCATTTATTGAGAGGCACCATGCACTGCTGGAAGCCCAGCCCGCGAAAACGAGGCAGGCGTCCGGAGACAGTGCGGCTGTGATTACAATCCAATCCAGCTCTATTGAGTGGGTCCCGGTGCAGGAGATGCTGAAGCACGCCGACATGAAGAACCGGAGAGGAAAGCATTCATGGTGGGAGGGGGCGACCGAGCTCGTAGAGGCATTGGTGGGCCGTCCATCACTAAAGTAAACCGGAAATTTGCAATCAGAAATTTATATTCATTGGTGGTCCCACAGTACGCATCCCCACCACCAAGGCCACAAGTTGTGACTGACCACGTTGTCGGGTCGGGTGAGAACGGCCCGGCTGTTTACTAAGGGCGTGGGAAAGATAGGGGTAGTTGTTCGTGTTTATTGCTGGGGTTCATGTTTTGGTTTCCGCCCTATCACTGCATAACACCTGTTTCTTGCTGTAATCCTGCACCTGTGCTACAATGGTTTCTATCAGACCACCTCTACCTGAGCGTCATAAAAACCCTCATATCTCTGCAACCCGTGCGTCTTTCGCCCCATTCCTTGTCCAGCTCATCTGTTCAACATGATCCTCGGCAATGCTAGTAAAATCGGGCACGTTGCCTCCAATCAAGTATCAGATCCTAACATGCCATGGAAAGAATATTCTCGTTCGTGTCTAGTAATTACTCAACGTCCCCTTACTTACCCTTTCCGCAGGTTGGTAGAATGAAAATCGAGACACCAACAGTACGTGGCTTAATCGTCAGTTCTAACTAACCATTTGACTCAATTGTCGTTTAAGCCCACTGGACATGCTTTTATCCTTCGCCGATTTGATACCGAGGCTGTCAGTCTTACGGCAATGTTTCGAGCGGCCTTTCCTAATGCTTCGGATCATGACGAGAAGAGCGAGTTGCAGTGGGTCAAAGAAAACTACGATCTTACCAAGAACAATGGTGGCCCCCATAACACAGAAGTGACGCGGTTTGCTGGTACCTGGGTCAGCCCCTCTATTGCCAGGTCATTGGGCGAAACATACGGGCTCGGCGACCTCATTAACGCTGTTGTTGAAGCTACCCCAGACCCGCATGCCAACTATCGTAGTTCGCAGAAGTCAGCGAAAGAAACGCCCATACCTACGAAGCCCGTGTCTGCGTCGAACGGTGCTGCAACTCTACCTACACCATCCCCCACAGCCCAGCCAGGTCCGACGAAACGCCGGAAAGAGTCATCTCCTGCCCCGCAACCTGCTCCCGCCTCCCCACCTACCTCTCCACCGAAGGCCATCCCTCGTCGCTTGTCACGGACAAGGAGTCCCGCTCCTCAATCAATGATCATCGCTCCTCTACCCACTCGAACGCCCAAGGCTGTTAAAGTAATTCGGCGGGAGGAAGTACAGACCGTCACACCGGGCGGGTCTGATCTCGTGGTGGTAGATGAGGAAACGGAGCTCATTGAAAAGGGAATCAACCATGAACTCCATGAGCAGGATATTGCTGAGCAACGAGCCCTGGTAGAGAAATTGAAGGCAGAGAGAGATGCCGCTGTCAAGGAGAAGGCGGATGATGAGGACGAAGACATGGAAGCAGCTCAGGAGTCTGCAGCAACAGGAGTTAAGAGGGCAAGGAATGACGAGGATGAGGAATTGAAGACGATGCAGTTCAATTTCAAAGAACCTGAAGTGGAGGCGAGGACAATCGCAAGCAATCGTCGCGTTGATCCGTATTTGCGACCAGCGACGAGAAGGCTGGCATGGGGTGCGGCGGTCTTTGCCATTGGAGTAACTGCTTCTCAGTAAGCCATTCGTTCATCTATGTTCCGAGTCTCGTGCTAATGTGATTTAGATTTATTCCTGCCTTCTTCCAACTCTAATTGTGCTATATTGGCCAGTTGCTTTTCTTTTTGTGGCATATGAGTTGTTTTTATTTCATCATTTCCTCTGCTTTCCCTGTCACACGATGGCACTGATTGTGTCGCCTCCCTCACCTCGAATACCAAACGCTCTGTACCATTTATCCTGCCCCCCCCCCCCCCCCCCCCCCCCCCCCCCCCCCCCCCCCCCCCCCCCCCCCCCCCCCCGCCCCCCCCCCCCCCCCC
>JAFLHD010017849.1:0-23251 GCA_018856295.1 Blastosporella zonata
TGGTATAGAGTGAGAAAGTAGAATTATTTAATCAAAATTAGGCACGCTACCTTCCAAGAGAGCTATTTCTCTAAACACGAGATTCCACTAAGTGAAAGTCTCCAAACATCCAAAATTCACTTACACTTGGGGTGGCCAGATAGCCTCTCCATTGCTTCCTCTGGTCTTCCAATACTGGCGGCCCGTCGCGATCAGGTTGTCGGTGTAAATTTTGTGCTCCTCGGCAGATGGGTTCTCTGACAAATTATCGATCGAAGTCTGGGCAATGTAAGCCTGTCGTTGCTGCGGGGTGGATCCTACGGCCAATGTTGACCATTTTCCTGGAGGCATTTTTTAGAGTGAAGGGAAAAAGGGGAATTGTTGATCGCCGAGCGCTATTTAACCTTCTCTGCTGCAAATGACCTAGGAATTTTAGTGATGGAGACCCGGTGCTAAGAAGTGAGATAATAAATAAGAGCTCCGTAAGTCCCCGCGAGATCCCTCCTGACCGCCGTCCAGGATACTGGCTTCCCATATGTAATGGTAAAATAGGAGCAGGTCCCTGGCCCCGTCCCACGCTCCGATGCAGCTAGGACTCAGTATCTAGCGAAGTGATCGTCATCTCGGATCGATTGTATTGAGGAAGATTATCCCACCGAACTCTCCTCACCCGTAGGTGAGCCGACTCGCCTTTCCAGCATTCTGATATGATCATCGAGTTCATATGATTGGGGATTATGTGGTCATAGCGAACGGAGATTTGGCAATATTTCGAATCGTGGATCTGCAACTGAGCTGGGCTTGACTCTGCGATCAAGTGATGGGGGTTGAACCGAACTCGGCACGGAGGAAACCACCTGCAAGATGTTCACGTAAGTAAACAGTCCTTTTCTTTCTCTGTGAACATCTTTTCGGAAGAACTGACCAGGCTTCTGTGCACGTGGCGTCCCCCGGAGTGCGAAGCACCAATACGAGACTTAAAACTTGAGTCGCTGTTTTTGAAATCTCACCCTGTTGATGAGACCGTCGATTGGGCCCACTTTACTCCAGAATGTTGCGCATTGACAGGCCTGCTGCTTTGCCTAACACACGAGGGTTAGAATGGGTGTCAGTAATCGCCGCTCATCGTCAGCGGACTTCGAGTGGGGCATGAAACCAAGTCGTGACGAAATGTGTGAATATTAGAAACCAAGCTTTCGAAATGATGTTCTCTATTAGATGGAGACGCCGCTGCAATCATTTGAATTCGGATTGTTATAGTTTCATTGCAGGCGAGATTGAATATGGATAATAAACGGTGTCATTGAAAGCAGCGACGACAACAAAAATCAAATCCAGCCTGGCAAAATCGAACGACAGGCCACAAGAAGACTTTCGCGAAGGGCAATAGATTATGGTGGGGTTGGCAGCCGGAGTGTCCATATATATAGCCGGCTTCCTGATATAACAAAAAAGTTTTCAAAGTGGGTGTGTAACGCAAGGAGCTGAATGTGCTTTTGACCATATCGTCGAAGTCCTTGACACACCTAAGCTGGGCATGCATCAGAATAATGCCTGTGTGGTAACGTATCGAAGCCGGACAGAAGCTGCATATTTAAGCTGTCGAGTCTCCTGTCGTTGCGAAAGTTAAACCCGCCACGATGGTGTTTCACCGGTCGAGAGAAACCGAGGTGTGCTGACTCAAATCCGACGTGAGAGGCCGCTGGGCTCTTTGGGAGGATCATTACAACGAAGACGAGGCGAGAGTCGTCGGGGGTCGCCACCAAGAAACTTTGAGGGGGAGTGACAGTGAGTACAAACTCAGCCTGACGGGGTCATGGAAACGTTCTGAGAGAAATCTCGTGAGTTGACAGTGGAGCACAAAAAAGGAAACAGACCTTTCTGCTCGGAGTTATCACTCAGAAAATAAGTCATGAGGTGTGTGAACGCCAACAATATGGACATAGCGGCAGGTATTATACAACTACAACTAGGGGCTGTGATAGAATATGCAAAGTGTGTGGTGGGGCTGGGATTGGGAGCTCTAGGGGCTGGGATGAGGCAATTTGGTAGTAACGAGGACGTTGGAGATGAGAAGCCGCATACCATGCCGGGCATGCGATTTGGTGTGTAAGTTGATTTCAGGCTACAAAGTTGTCGACGGGTATAGTAAGGTTGAGGGACTGTAGTGTATGGATGCGTGCGAAGGAAACGCGGACCAAACGTCTAGATAATGGGGTAGTACGTCCGTGCGTCGTAAGTTGCGATGCGGCGTCTCCACGCCCTGGGGCCGACCGAAGAAGCGTCTAAAAAAGAGTCGATGTGAGTCTTAATGTGATCGTGCTGGCGCTAATGATGAGAGCTTGAGGCCCTGTGACAGCTCAGATTTCCATTCCAAACGTTTGCATGCCTCGGCATAGTCGACCCATTCTCTTCTCCGCTCGTTCCTCTCGAGCCAGTCTTGGTCTAGAGCTGCGACATCAAGCTCATAGAAGTGGTAGGTGGTGGCCGGCGTTGGTATCGTGATGACGAATCGTGTTATGGTCCCGCGAACGCCCGCTGTTGGAAAAGAACAGACCATCAGGAAATGAGGAGACGGAGAGAAGAACAGGTGTGACCTTCTTCCAGGGCCTCTCGGGAGGCCGCAGCCTCCAACTGCACATCAGACGGTTCCCATCCACCTTTGGGCACTAGGAACACGTCAGCAACACCGAATGAAAATTTGAGAAATACGTTACTCACAGACCCAGCTGTCAGGTCGTTTGCGACTGGTAACGACGAGGATTTTTCCCGCAGCCCTAGCTATAGGGATTGCACAGCACACGACACGCGGCACGGCGCGACCTTTGGTGCCCATTACAATATGAAAGGGGGGTTGTTGGCAGAGAAAATATTCCAAAAGGGTTGAGGCGCGTGGTAGGCAAAGAGAAGGAAGTTGAGGAGGAGAAAGGGCCTTTTTTTTTTATGGGGTTGGTCTGTGGGATAAAGGGATGATGAGTGGCGGCGGAGGCGGCGTGACGAGGGTCGGACCTAATCAAGGGCTGAGACAAATCGAGCCAGCGCGACAAGTGCACAAGAGCAACTTGCAGTCTATGTACTGGCAGCAATTTGAAAAAAAAAATCAGCTTAAAGATGTATTCTCCATATTACGTCGCCCATTCTCAGGTCCATGCCTGCCCACGCACGTTCATCGGCTCTCCCGGCTGCCCTGCGCCCTGCCAACTCCGCAATCAGGGTCTTCCTCAGGCACTCCTCTCTTTCAAATCACAGTAGTACTATAACCCTTATACAATAAACAAAAGATCTATCTACACAAGTATTCTTTACTCGTTCCACCTAACCCAGGTATCAGTCAAATGCAGCCAGATTCTGGAGCACACACTCACGCGACCAAAAACATGCACACAACACCAAATGCCATCGCACCAAACTAATTCGACAGTCAAGGGACGGCCTAACAGATCTACAGATTCCACTCACCTCACGAAGGGCCTGTTTGCCACTTTTGCTCTCGGCGAGGAGCCTACATAAACATTGTAGCAGTCAATTCATTTCCATGCAAGAACACACACATACGTTGGTAGCACGGCCACGGCACCGATATAAAGGAATCCACCTGCCACAAAGGGTATGACCTACATATGGTCATCGAGTCAATACCATTTAAAACATGATAGAAAAGTCTTACTAGATCTGACCACTGAGTAGTGGTTCCCAGTAGCCCTGTAGCGTCTTGTCGGACACCCGCAGCCAAATTGATTGACTCAGATGTCGCATCCGAGGCTGTAGCGGTATGTACGGCAATGCCGATAAATGTCCTGTCAATGTCATTCATTGGCCGACATGAGCCTGTGTTTCATTCATCAGAATGCAAAATACACACCCGACCTTACATGAGATCTATTTAGCAAACGGCTAAGAGATTCTGGACTGGATTACTCACGAAAGCACCTATAGCTGTCAAAAATTGTGATTGCATCGCCTGCTTCTTGGTAAAGCCGCTGCGAATAAGAATGGAATAGTCCGCAATCTCATGGGGAATTTCATGCGCAAAACACGCGAGTGTGGTGGTAGCACCAATTAAAGGAGATGCGTAAAATGATGCTGCCATACTGAATAGAACATTGAAACATGAGCGTTCGTAAGTGAGAGGCGAAATGGACTTACGCTAGCCCATCCGTGCTACGGTGGCACTTAGTATTGTCAATATATAGGATCGATTTTACTATTAACGCACATGTTATGCACGAAATCCCCAAACAAGTTGAGATAAGCAGAGAGCTTGGAAGGGCCATTGCTCGCAGCAGAAGGCTCGGAAGCGGGAACCTCGTCCGCCTTTTCCGACTTCCGGGCCCGCAAACCGTTCTGGGAGGCGGTGACATCCACCCCGGAAGCCTTAGATGTCGGCTCAACGCCATGAGAGTGTGAATGTGAGTGTCCAGAGCCCTCCTCTTCGCCGCCAAGAACGCGCAACGTCTTCTCCATGAAAAAGAACGAGGCAAATCCGACGAATATGGCCAGGCTACATATTTGTATAATGAATTTTCCTCTTCCGGACGCGGAGAGCAGAGGATACTGACCCAATTAGAATATTACGCTTCTCCTCGACCATTACGAAATGAACACCGTGGCCTTGGTGCTCGCCCATGAACGCATGGGGGATGAGGTGTAGGAAAGCATCCGAGAGAAGCCCTCCAGTCTGGAGTCACATTCAATGATAAAGACTCGTCAGACGGACCAATGTTCCGCACCGCAAACGCTGTCATGGTATTAAGCGTGTCTGCATGAATCTCGGCGGGAATAAACGCTAGAATAAAGTTGGGGACACTATCCGGAACAAGAGGGTAAGCCGGCGCATGGCTAAAGAGTACAAGATACTGACGAGCTGATGTAGAATGTGCCAAGGATCGAATTCCACGCTGGGCCGAAGGGGAAAAGCCACGCAAAGACCTGACGCAGAAGGGGCGATTCACCCTCTTCGATAACTTCTTTCAATGCAGATAGTTGTTTAATTGGTACGCATTCCTGCACGTCCGATTCCTGGAGCAAAATTGGTCACGATACCCACGTGGCAAGGATGAGAGCCCTCACAGAGATCGTGGCAGTCAAAAGCTTGTGAGATTCTGCGTCCAGTGCAGACACAGTCAGAGCAATGCAAGATAAAAGAGCGACACATATTAGCAGAGAACGGAACGACATGGCAGTGAACGACAATGGGACGCGAGACCAGGGAGTAAATGGTGATGTGATGATGTTGTGATCGCTTAACTCCAACTCCGAACCGCTGGTACCCACAACGGCGGGCTCCTGTTTCAAGTCATGTCACCCACAACGGCGGAGCAAGCAATCATCGATGCTGCAGAGAAAATCATGATCGACACGATGGCGAGATACGATCCCTCTCATGACGCGTATCACGGTGAGCGCGTCTCGATGAATCTGAACGCGTCTGATTCTTAAGACGCGTCGTTTGGTCATTTCAGTACAGCGCGTTCGGAGAACTGCCTTGCAAATTGCGAAGAACGTGTCAATACTACCAGACATGTTTGTGGTTGAGCTTGGTACGATGCAGTCTTTCGGATGCAACGGGCGACTGAATTACGAGGCTGTCATAAGCTGCTCTTCTCCATGATGTTCTTGACAAAAAGTACGTCTCTGCTGAGCAATCAGCTGATCCATACAAGTTCTTCTTGCCGTTCTTCGTATCTATGGCCTCGCTGCACGGCATCGACCTCGTCCAAGACGGCCGGGGTCGCCTCATCGCGCAGGTCATCGACAATGTCTCGTGGAGTACAGAAAAGAAGCTCAAGGGCAAGGGCTTGTGGACCAAGTGGCATGATGAGTGTGTGGAGCTGCACTGTGTGCAGGATGCAGATCGTTTGGACGCTATTGGTGCTTTTGGTGCGACCTCCAGAGAACCTCTGGTGCCGGACTTTCATTAACTGGATATAAACACAGGTATATTACGGTGTGCAGCGTACACAACTACCACCAATCAGTATGTCCCCATCCCAATTGCCATGCTACCATGACCTCAAATACTCCTCTTCTAGGCCTCTTTATGCACCTGCAAACGACCCAAAGCAGCCTCAATGTGCCATTCAGCACGTCCATGACAAGCTAATACACATTCAAGACCGGCTTAAAACCGAATACGGCAAACGTCTTGCTGCCAAGAGGCATCAACTCGTGAGTCGCCACACACTTTTCAGCCGCAAACTCACTCAAGGTATTCACCATCGGCGTTCGCGGCTTCTATTTCGAAATTCGAAGCTCTTCGACTTTATTGCCGCCGTCGATGATGAGTACAATGTATCCGAATCAGCAGCTTCAAAGATAAATTGAGAAGATCGTTCGTCGCGTACGGTCCTCGTTGCAGGGCACGTTCGAGCTGAGTTTTTCAGAGCCGTCGGATGACCAGCGAGTTTATCCTATCGATGGCTCGGATAATAGACGGCATAAAGGGTCCTGGACATTGACAATCACACGAGCGAGGTATTTGTGATTGGCAATACTTACATAGATCTCTCAAATTTCATTTACACAAAACCAGCCGTGATGGAAAGCAGATTAAAAGATACGACTGAATTCAAGTTTCCGAGCTTCGACCGACGGCAAGAGCTTTTAAATTTATACCCACTTTTATATACCATGTATTTCTTTTACATTCTCATCATACATAGAATCCGCATCTCTGGTCCTGGAAGCCATGGCCCCGAAGATCGGGTTTAACTCAAAATCACGAGGAGAGACTGTGATGCCCGAGGCCCGGATCCCGAGTCGACGTCGTTTGCGATGTCAAACTTCACCAATACACCCCAACCGGCCATTTCCTACTAACGTACCCCCGCTGGGAAACTAGACATTGACGGACCATGTCGCTATCCAAACCTCTTACCCTGGCGCGCCTAAACGACGTGATTTTGGGCTCGTTTGCTTTGGTGCAACCAAGCGAAACTCTTGACCACTTGGTACGATACCTCAGCACATGGGGTGGCAGCGAGTGCGTCTCTTGTTCTGTATCCAGTTCAACATGTAATCTAACCGTTGTCCAGCAAGCTATTCATGGTACGATGCTCTGGTCTGATGGCATTCCATGTTCATTCTGAGCGAGCTTATAAAGGTCTTGCAATATACGATCAAGTTGCTCGTACCTTTTCTTCGACTCAGGGCCAGGCTTCAACATCGTGCAGGGCTTCGAAAGTCCCCTGATAGCTCTGCTGCTGCCGCGTATGCCAAGATTGGGAGCACCTTGAGTGACTCGCGTACCCTTTGGAGAATCTGGGGTACGTAAACGTCGAGCTTATAGAACACACACTTCCTCATATGGTCATTTTCTACCAGGGCTGCTGCCTATTGTGCAGTGGCTCATCTCTTTGGAGCGCAAGCCCCCGGCAACGCGAAATCTCCTCACCATCGAGCGCCTGCAAGGATGGTCAATGCTTGCATACTACCCCCTTGAACACATTTCCTATCTGCTATCTCATGGACTCATACCCTCTACCATTCCGAACATCTTTTCGATATTCTCGTCGTCGTCATCGGCACGCCGGATTTCTCTAGACGCCAACGCTATCGGAATATGGTCCACACGTTTTTGGGCCCTCTACGTGTTGCTTCAGTTCGTGCATCTCCGCGAAGACTGGAAGCTTTTGCAGGCCAGGCAACGCAATCTCCGCAAAGGCAAAGGAACCGGACTTTCATCAGCTGATAAGAGGGAGTTAAAGCAACGCTGGGATGCCTACTGGACGGAGCTTGTCACTAACCTAGCTTATCTTCCACTTACCATACACTGGTGAGAATGATTCGATGGAGTTACAGCATTTCTTTTCCTGACACCACCGCAGGTCTCTAGAGAAAGGCTTCATTAAGAACGATGTTAGCATCCTTTCAATTCCTTGTATCTTAGCATAAGGCTAATGTTAAGAGTTACAGGTCTGGGTTGGGGCTTTGGGTCTAATTGCAGGCGTAGCCTCTCTCAGAAGCGGCTGGAAAGCAACAGCTTTGCCATTTACACCTTCAGGAGAAACAATGGAGGACAGGGATGCCGGGCCTGACGCCGTAGGCTATGATGTATCTACGTAGCTACTACTTACGAAGGTCAACATTCTGCTGGCTTTGTTTCCCGTTGCTTCAGAGCTAATTTAATTCATCTCTTGCTACTCAGATTGTACATGCAAAAGCACGCAACGTCCAATTGAATCTTTTGAGATGCTCTGGAGTCTGCTCTCTGTGTACTTCTGCGAGGCTTCCGCAAAAAAAAAATCAGGGTCAATGACAAAGAACTCCGCTGCAGTCTTTCTGACAGTCATTTGCTGATGAAGATGATCCACGAGTTGCCCAGATGACCAACTCGCACAAATAATGAGAGATTAGTATAAGTAGAGGCACGACCCTCCGTTCTCCCCTTTCTTTAACCTGCTCGGAATAAAATACTCAATGGCTTCTGCAGACCAACAGTTCGACATTATTTTTGCAGGTGGTACGTTGAATTTCCATCCATCTGAAGAAACGAAACATCCTCAATCAATTCCAGGAGGCGCTGTCGCATGTGTAACTGCGGGCAGACTTGCTCAGGCAGATCCGAATCTGAGGATCCTGGTCCGACATTACTTATCCACTAAATTGTGCTCCATTGATGTATATGTGAATCATGGTAGATCTTGGAGGCCGGGCCCTTGACGCAGGGTGTACCCACTCACATTCAGCCTGCGCGTTATTTCAGCAACCTCCTCACATTTCCCAATACCACACTCACCATGCATGAGGCCAAGCCTAGTGCAGCTTTGGCAGGTCGTTCTGTGATAGTTCCAAGCGGCCGTTGCGTTGGAGGAGGATCCAGCGTAAACTGTGCGCACTACCTTCCTCAACTTCTGTATATCCTGTGGGAACTGACCCACACCCATGCTTTAGTCGCGATGTACACGCGCGCCGCGGCATCCGATTATGATGACTGGGAATCGGTACATGGTAATACCGGTTGGGGCTCGAAGCACCTGATCCCGTTGTTGAAGAAAGTAGGTTTCTCACACCTGTCGAGATCCGTCCAGCTCACAGGATCCAGGCCGAATCATTCCAACCCGTTGGAGATTTTCCTACGCATGGAACCTCTGGCCCAATCAAAGTCTCTTTCGCTGAACCTGATAAGGTTTCCTCGCAATTTCTTCAAGTCGCCTCGCAATACGATAAGGAACGCGCTTCCACCACCGACGCGAATTCTTTCTTTGAATGCAATGCATATGGCGTTCGTAACCCTCAATTTGATCATATATATATTACGCTAATCAACCTTAGAGATGGGCAAGGTACGTTGAAGTGTACAATCCATTATGGGGCCGGGCTTTCACGGGCTTTCAGGTACATTGATGAGACCAACGGACGAAGGTCCGATGTTCCACATAACTATATCTACAACCACACAGAACACACGCAGCTCAAAATTCTTGAGCAACGGCGTGTTGTCCGAGTCATATTCCAGTACGTCGCGTTGATGTTCTTTGTTTGGCAGCAGATCAATTCATTTGCATACGTAGGGGGCTCCGTGCAGTTGGAGTTGAACATGTCAATGACCTTGGTCACGCCGAAGGAGGCCAAACGCCGTCCATTTCATACGCTTCAAAATTGGTAGTTGTCTCAGCCGGTGCTTTTGGTTCGCCTGCGATTCTGGAAAGGTACTGCTATTACGTTTTTCAGACGACTTTTATTGAACACTTGTTTGGAAAGGTCCGGAATCGGGGGTGCAGCCGTGCTGGAGAGGAACAATATTCCGCAAATTGTGGATCTTCCTGGCGTAGGGGACCACTATATGGGTAACTCAGACATCATTTTGAAATGCGAAGTATCTGACGATCTCACCCAAGACCACAACGTCGTTTTCGCCCCGTATTTTGCTAGCGATGACACAGAGACCATGGATGTGGTCTTTCGTGGAAGCGAGGCCGAAATCGAACGTGAGATCCTGATTATTTATCCCTGGTTGAAATACCTTCACACCCGTGCATTAGCCTTTGAGACGCGCTGGACACAGGATGGTAAAGGGCTGATAGCCCGAAAGTAGGTCGATGTCTTGGCGCTCATCTAGCAAACCGTTAACTCGCACGGCCAGCGCGATTGATGCCGGCATTAAGATGCGGCCCAACCCAGAAGACCTCAAAGAGATAGGACCAGAATTCGAAACAAGATATAAGAGCTACTTTGAAAACGCTCCCGACAAGCCCGTTTTATGGCTTGGAACGTTTGCTGCGTAAGTAGCCATTATCATTGCCTCTGGAGGTATACCTATTTGTCTTTTAGGTACGCCGGAGTCGATCCTGCTGCCCCACGCCGCAAGTACTTCTCAGCAGTATACTATACTGTACGTCTGGGTAAAAATCATTATTCACGCATGGCCCTCACTCTAATCCCATTGCCAGGGATATCCCGTCTCCACTGGCCGCGTGCACATCACTGCTGGCTTGGATGCGCACGGAAAACTCGATTTTGAGCCAGGATATCTTGATGAGTCAGTGACAGCCTGCTCAACCGAGGCTGCTTATACTGATCTACTTTAGTTCGGCTGATCTCGGGGTTCTGAGGTGGGCCTACAAGAAGGGCCGAGAAATGGCGCGCCGTATGGGCGTGTATCGTGGCGAATTTGTTCTCGGGCATCCCGCTTATCCAGCGGGTAGTAAGGCGGTGGCTAGCGACTCTGCTCAGCCCGTCGATATATCATCTCCCGATATATCTTACTCGGTTGAAGATGATGCAGCCATTGATGAGTATCATCGCAAGAACGGTATGCGTCCATCTTCACATGATCTGCGTCCGCACTGATGATATTCCCAGTCGGGACATCGTGGCACTCTGTAAGTTATGCTGAATTCAATTATGAGGTCTATCATTCACCGTCTCCTAGATTGGCACATGCGCAATGAAACCCCGCGAACAAGGTGGAGTCGTAGACTCCAGACTCAACGTCTATGGTGTTCAAAATTTGAAAGTTGCTGGTTCGTCATGCGTCATGATCTTTTAGATTCAACTCTCAGCAGCTAACATGGCTCTAGACTGCAGCATTACGCCCTCTAACGTTGGTGCAAACACCTATAACACTGCTTTGGCTATTGGAGAGAAGGCTGCAGTCATCCTTGCGCAGGAGTTGGGTATCCCGGGTGTTTCCGAGGCGTAGATAACAAGAACCTTTTCCGAATCTCCAGGCAATGTATCATTAGCAGTACCAATTGTATGATCGGTCGTTGCGTGCATTGTTGAAGATTCTTAACCAGAAGTGGAACCCAATGATCGGGGGTTCATCATTGTACTAGGTATGTTGACAAACGAAAAGAGGAAAAGGGAGGAAATTTAAATGGTCTCTCTCCGGGCCGATAAACTAGCAGAGATAACTGTCTGTATAACAATATTGGAGGTCAAGCTTGTCGACGCGTGACGTAACGCGTCAGCGTGACAACTTTCCTCCTCCTGCCACCACTGTCAGTGCGCCCAAAGTGCACCAGTCTTTAGGCTTTTGCTCAGGTCATTTATAAACTATGTCTCTTTGGGTAGACCAAGTAAATTCTTCTAAAAGTTCAGTCTGAGCCCTGCCTGACAGCTATGACGCTTAGTTTCGACCAAGGACTCTCGACAGTCTTCATTATCACTATGGACTTTCGGCGCGGCTGTCATCATTGGTATGCTAGAATTAACCCGTAAGCATATGGCAAGGGCTAATATTATCTATAGGCGGCGTCTGGAGATTTCCCTCACATGCTATTCTATGGTCCTTCAGGAGCAGGCAAGAAGACGAGGATAACGTGCACGCTGAGAGAACTATTTGGGCCGGGAGTAGAAAAGGTGAATCCTTTTATTATTTCCTATGAAATTCACTGATGTCCGAGTAGCTCAAAATCGATCAACGAGTGTTTCTCTCTCCTTCAAAACGGAAGCTGGAAATTAATATTGTGCAGAGTAACTTTCACATTGAAATTACACCAAGGTACGTGCACTGATGCGCGCAATTCTGTCTTTCTAAAAGCCCGACGGCAGTGAGGCAGGAAACTACGATCGCGTTGTCATTCAAGAGCTCTTGAAAGAGATTGCACAAACGCAACAGGTTGACCTGAACGCCAAGCAACGATTTAAGGGTCAGTACCATCTTGTTGCTCGAGTATTCACTATAGTTACCATTATCCTCTAGTGGTCATTATAAACGAAGCCGACTCTCTCTCTCGTGATGCTCAGGCCGCGCTTCGTCGAACCATGGAAAAGTACATGGCCAACATGCGCATCATTCTCTGCGCGAACAGCACTAGCAAGCTCATTGCACCAATAAAGAGTCGATGCCTGTTGATGCGTGTTGCCGCACCCAATCCTGATGAGGTACGTTCGCCATCCTTCAACCCAGCACTATAACAATCTAAATGATGGTAGATGGAGGTCGTGCTCCATCATGTGGCCAAGAGGGCCCCTTTCTTGCTTCCACAAGAAGTCGCTCAGAAGATCATTGCCGATTCTGGAGGAAATCTTAGAAAAGCCATACTCGTCCTGGAAGCTTTGAAGATGCAGTCGTGCGTTTTTACATCCCTCTAGAGGACAATGCGGTAACAAACAACGGCTTCAGACCAGACCTCAGTGGGCCCTTGACAATTGCAAAGCCAGATTGGGAGACATATTGCCACAAGGTTGCCGACCTAATCATCAGCGAGCAGTCCCCTGCGCGAGTGATGGAAGTGCGCGCCAAGTTTTATGAACTATTAAGCCACTGTATACCGCCGACCATTGTCCTCAAGGTGCGCCTTTTTCATTCCCGTTCCACCACGCTGACTCCAAAATGTCGTACAGACCGTCGCAGAACGCGTCGTGGAGCGAGTGGACGAAAGCCTCAAAGCAGACATAATGCATTGGACAGCTTTCTATGTGTGTTGTACCGGCATTGGTCATCACCTTTTCGAAATAACTTTTTTCACAGGAGGTTCGAATGCGCACTGGGAACAAGAAGATTTATCACCTTGAGGCATGGGTGGTGAAAGTTATGAGCCTTTATAAGGTAAGCTGCTCTCAATTTTCGATAGTTGCGACTTATGCTGTATTTCTATCATCTCAGCACTTCTTCTATGATATGGATATGTCAGCTTTCGACTAATCCTGTTGTTCAAAACGGTTGACCGCACGTCGTGAATGAGAGTCAGGAGTGCATTGCTGGGGCAATTTAATAGAACATGCCCGTGCTGATTCAAATGTTCAAGCTCTCGTAAGGCATGGTGTAGGTGCTTTACCAAAATCCCAAGTATGGTGAACACACGATAGTACATACGACATGTTGCATAATATACTTTAACCGGTATTGATAATACTCATATATGCATAATTGGTTGCTACGCCTCCCTTTTGTATCTACTTGCGGGGTTTCCGTCTTCCCCCACCTCCACTCCCCGCGCCCACTTGCTCCTGGCTTCTCGGCTGGCCCCCGGATCCCGTCTTCTGTGCTGCCTTGCCTTTCTCCCTCACCTGATCCACCTTCCCACGTCTTCTTCCCCCAGACGACTGCTTCCGCTCACCCACCATTCCGCCAGTATCCACGCTCTCAGTCAGCATCGTCTCTATCCTAACCCTCTCCTCCTCCTCCGCCCACCACGTCAAGAAGTCCGCTTCAGCCTGCAGCGCCTGCTCCTCCTCCTGGATTTCCCTCAACGAGCGCCTGTCCTTTCCTGCTGCGCCGTCCGCCAGCTGGTCCAGCTCCAGCTGCTGTATCGCAATAATCGACATGCCCACCGTCGGTTGAAGTTTCGGTGAAGCGGAGGGTGGCTGCGTCCAGGCTTTTCCGCTAGCCCGCCGGATGCTGGACAAAGATGACGTAGCAGCAGAGGAGGAAGTCACCGATTGTTTTGTGGGTGTGATTACGGGCCCTAGACCGGATATAGCAGGCGTAGAAACCGAGCCAGAGGGCCGACGTAGGGTTAATGGGGAGAGTCGCGGGACGGAGCCTGGTCCCTTGGACGGCGTCAAACGCGGGCTAGAGCCAAGGCCAGCTATTGTACCTTCCTTGGACGGCGTTGTAGGTGGGGACGGGTGCGCTGCTGATAGCGTAACTGGATCAGTCGGAGCACGCCACCCAGTGGGAATAGGCCGGGACGATGGTCCTGGCTGTGTTCGGATATCCATAGATCGCTGGGACCGGAGAGAATCCGGGACTCCAGGTGAATGATGCAATGGGGATCCGCGCGCGGCTCCGGGGTCGTGCTTTCGCCGGGGCGCAGTTGGGGTCGTGGCGCTGGCAGCTTCGGCCATGACGGCTTTCATGTCAACACTGAAAACGTAAGTTTGTAAACTACATCAGTCGATAGATCTCACTCAGAATATGTGTACATACCGAGGAGTGGATGCGGCCTTCCATATGGGTGTTGCCGTTGATGTAGATGCAGTGAGTGCTGCAGGGCTCGAAGGAGTCGCTGCAGATAATGACAATCTAGGTTGATCCAAAATACGCGAAGGCAGGTTATCTGCCTCGTCCATCGCAAAAATATCATCGTTAGAGGATGGGCGACGTAGATCACGCTGCGATTGGGTACTAGGGCTCTGTTGAGGATGAACTCTGGGGCTTTGGTGTGGAGAATCATTAGGTCCCGTGCGCGCCATCTTGAGGATAGCAGATTCCTTGCGTGGAATTCCCTGGTTCGAGCGGCCAAATGGAACGGGAAAGTCCTGTAGTGCAAGCCAGTCTGCGTGCCTTTCGAGAGCCTGCTTGGCGAATTCGTCGGATCGAGATACTGAAGATTTCTCGATTTGTTTTTGGCGAGCGAACTGAGCGAGTTGTTTGACAAGGTAGGCGGGAATATCGTCCAGCATTCCAGTCTCCAGGAAGACCTCCATGTTGACGGTGACAAAGCTTTGGATGCGGTCGATGAGCTGTTCTGCGTGTAAGTAGGTGGCGTCTGCAAGGATGAAGCATGCATTGTGGATATTAACGTGTTGGAGGATCACCACGGAGCATAGCAGGACCAGGCGATCCAACAAGAGTTCGTTCTACGAGAAAGGGTCGTAAATAAAGAACGGTTATACCATGAACGTAACTCACAGCAGCAGCCATAATATCGAACATGAGCTCCAGGACCTCATCCACAGTGTTTGCAAACTCCAAAGATTCAAACATCTTTTCCTCAGCGCCGAAGCACATGAACTGTAAGACGTATTCCATGACACGCCAATGTAGGTGTTTCATGTCGACTCGTAGAACACCATTCGCGTCCCAGCGTTTCCTGGTCCATTCTTCCTCGTCAAAGAAGTTGGCAAAGAATACAGAACGGGCCCTGAGAACGGTGGAGTGACAATGAACCTCCCTGTCTGCTAAAAGCAGAATTACATCGGGATCAAGCGCAGAGCGGGCGTTCTTGATCGAAGAATGAGAGGCATTGAATAAGCGCTCCATTGCCACCTTCAATGAAGGAGCGGGCGCTGATTTGATGGGCGAATCCAAGGCGGCCGCAAGAGTCGGGAGTTCCAACAGTTCCGCCAAACCCTGAAGGTCGATCTTTACTTTCGCGAAATCCACCTTGAACCCCTTGGATGGCTGCACAAGTGACTTGACTACTCTGTGATCCCATGGTGCCAAGACCTCGTCCGTATAAAGGAATGTAAGAAGAATGAGGAGCGAGATAGGCTGACATCCAGACACTTTGAGGTGAAGACGTTGGTGGCACTTATCTGCAGTCTTGGGTTTCAATAGCTCTAAAGATATTTTGGACCCTTGCGGAGGGATGGACCCGCCCAAAATTATGCGCAATACACGCGAACGCGCCCCCAGGATAATTTGGTGAGCAGGAAAGATGAAAACAGATGAGGCATGTATCAAGACATCTGCACCATGTGGAAGATGCGATTCAGAGGGTGGAGCGATCGATTCCTTAAGAGATTTGTGCTGAATTTCGAGGATATCGAGGATGTGCCTAATCCTGCGAATGTCGCCCTTGACATGTGTGTCGTTGGAGTCGTCATCATGTCGAGCGTCCAAATCCGTTGAAGGGTCGTCGTTGTTCAGTGGAGCCTGAAGAAGGACATCCGATCCTCGTCGTGAACGACCAAGAACCGTACGCACACGGAGATAAGGCTGTATTTCGGCGAGATCTTGGGCGAAGCTGTTGCCCAAAACCTCGATAGGTTTGAGGTGGTATTCGACGCGAAGAGCACCGAAGGCACCAGTGCTATTTGCACAGACCTGTGTTACTCGCTGAAGCGCGGATAACCTCTGGAACTTGAAGGCTTTTCCAGATGACAATGTCTGTCCGCTTTTCAGGTTCCAAGAGCGGACAAAAACATGGCCAGACTCGGTGCAGACAACGATAGATCCATCAGAACCGAGAGCCACATCCTGTTCGCGAAAGATATGAGAGAATGTAAATTTTGTTTCTGTTGTTATTGACGGACCTTGACGGAGCTAAATTTCTTCCTCAAGGCCCATACACGTTGAGGTTTGAAATCTTTCGCCGAGGCGGCACCAGCCTCAGAGGGATTTGCTACCGAAAAGGTGAACAGCTCTCCGCTGAACGTGAGGGCAGCAAACATGTCGTCACAACTAGTAATTTTGGCAATTTTACCGTCCTGTACAGCTTGTGGAGGGCGGTACGGTTGCATTTCGGGAGGGAATGAATTGCCAGGGAATCTATGAAACTAGAAGGTGAAACCAAGCCAAAATGATGTGCTGAAAGCCTGGGCGACATACACTATTTTCATATACCGATCGTTCCAGATGCATATAACATCCCTCGAATCGATCAGACATGCCATGACAGAGTCCTGCACATTCTTCTCAGTATTACACCAGAGACATTAACTGTCTTTCGTACTGATATCGAGATGTCAATGACTGGCTGGATGACTTTCGTTGCTTTGCGCGGCAGGATCTGTATGGCTTGGGCCACTTTATCGTACCCTACAAAAAGTGTTCAGAAGTAGCGTGGCATAAACCATATATGAAAGAATTACCGAGTTGCCCATTATTGGTACCCCATGTATAAACATCGACGTCCGTCCAACATACTGAAGCGCCTTTAGATGCAGCGATGCCCTTTACCACCTCTTTCCTCAATGGGCCAAGAATTTTCCTCGGAGTCACCTGTATAGGTTCATCCGTTTTCCCAAAGCTTTCGCCTGCAGCTGGACCCTCAATGATGTAACCCAATTGGGAAAATCGATTCAGTCCCCAACTAAGAACTTCTCCTGTTTTTGTCAGTGCCAAGGTATGATCCTGACCAAGAGCAACGGAAACGATAGTGTGCGTCAACTGTTGCAACGGTTTGAGGCTGTACTGTGTATGTTGACCAGGTCCCAGGCTATCATAACACTCAGCAAGAAGACAATTGGCATGAAGTACTGCTAGATCCTCACCGTCCTCCGCTGCCAAGTCCACAGAGACGTAAATTGCCTCCGCTTTCGGACGTTATTACAGCTGTCCATACGTCAGGCACGGATACCCCGTTGAGAATAGGTTGGACTGACCGGTATGTAACTTGGACATCTGAACTTGACGAACATAGACCGGAAAGAATCGTGAAACTAGGTGCGAGATCTCAGCATCAATGTCCGTGTCCTTTTTTTGGATGTTGACTTGGTCGGGATGCAGCCTGTCGCCCCCGTCTGCGAATCCGAGGGCAGCATTTCTGAGAGAGAAGCATTAATTCCGGTCGACGATAAAAAAAACCAATTCCTACCTATTGGCCCCCCATGTATATAACTCCCCATAAGGTGCGTCTCTGCGTGGTTTGGTGCCATTTAATGTGGAATTGTAGAGGTCAAACGCCGTGTATCCTTCAAGATCCTGCAAGGTCCTGTCTGTATCGGAACGCTGCAGGAGAAGTAAGCTAATGTAACATTCAGTTCGACGAACTATAAGAAGTCTGGGAAGTGACGCACGCAGTCGGAAAGTTCGCGCTATAGAGTGCTCTGTGCAGAGGTGTCCAATGACTCTCGGTGTCGGCAAGATTTACGTTGATTGCAGGATGGCGCAGGAGTAGCCTGACGTATTCCACGGTGTCCGGAGACGCACAGGCCAGTTGCAATACTGTTCTTCCAAGCCAATCCCGCGCGTTTACATCGCATACCGCGTTTGATGCCAACGGACTGGGTCGAGTCCATGATTTGCCGCTGCTGCTGCTAGGTGCACCGTTGGATTGCCCACGGTCAGCGCTTCCATCGAGCAGGCGTTGAAAAGCTTGCTGATTCCGGAGGTGAAAGTAGTCATGGAGCAAGGTCATACAGAGGAATTGGCTGGACTAGGCGACGTCTGAAGGCGAGAACCTGCAGACGGTCGAACTGTCCAAAGGTGCTGCGCTCTCTTGTGGTTGAGCACAGGCTTGAGAGCACGAATAGATATGCAGATAAGTTATTGATGACTCGCAGGAAGAAGGAAGCGTTCAATCTGCTCAATTGGAGTCACCGATACTCTTTTCGACCGCATCATTTAATTTTCCCACGTGCTTGCGATAAACGTTCGCGAACAGATTGACGCCAAGTAGCTACTTATGGATGGCGAAGGGACAGTAATGCTACAATTACTATCCAAAATTGCGTAAAATATGCACCGTAACAAGAGAAAACCTCCTGGGCTTGATCCACCCGTGTAGGTGTGCTTGCCCTCATCTAGATGGCAGTAACAGGGGGTAAATTTTGTTCACTTAATGAAGGTAGACAAAAATAAATCTACATGAAGTCATCCGCGTTGGTGCCAAAGTCGTCTAGAGCTTCGTCATACATAGAGGTATCGTGCCTGGGTTTGGAAAGATCGTAAGCGCTGATTGCTCGAACTCAGAAGAACCATCTTACTTGGCGGACGGCTTCGCAGCCCCTAGAGCAGGCCGTGCGGTGGACTTTTTCTTCTTCCCGCTGGCCTTGTCTCTCTGCTCCTTTTGCTTTTCGTTCGCAAGGGTGGTCAAACCGCTCGCCGCCTTGCGCACCTCGACATCCTTCAATGGCATAGCCAGTTCTCTAACGTGATGCTCGACAAAAGAGGGGTAGAGTGGTTTATTCTGATGGCGTTTGACAACGAACTCGATGATTCGCGATGAGAGGGTTTGGAAGTCCTCTTTCGTCCGGGGTTGGAAGGAAATTAGGGAGTCCAGTTCTGTAGACGATGTACCTAGAAAGGAGACATATAAATTAGATCAATATGATTAAATGGATAAAGAAAGTGACGCACCACCAAGGGCAGCAGCCCCAAGCAGATCGGCAGCATTGTTGAGGTCGGCGTTGAGCTCTCGTTCTCTGTCAAGACGAGCTTTCTCTCTAGGATTTAGGACAGCATCCGAGTCGTACTCGTCGTCGTCGTCGTCATCGTCGTCTTCTCCTGCTTCCTGTCTTGCAGCTTTTTGAGCTTCTTTCTCCGCGAGCTTTGCCTTTAGAGTGCCTTTCTTTTTCGGTGGAGCTGTGGTAACAGGAGCCGGTTTATCCTCTTCTTCTGACGAAGCTTCCCAATCACTCTAACAATGATCGTAAGATACGAGTATCATATGGACGAGAAGGACATACGACAGGGGCATCATCGTCTTCGTCTTCTCCCTCCCATTTTGCCTTTGCTTTTGGTATCACCTTTGGCGGAGGTGCAGAAGGCGCAGCTGGAGTGTCGCTATCGGAATCTTCTGAGCTCCGATTACGTCTGTCAGTGTAGGACAGAGCATTTCAGTCTGTAAATCATACCCCATTCAGACATGGCTAATTCCAGCAAATGAATAAGATCTTGAGAGTAGGAGGACAAGAAACTGATAAAACTGATCGGCGATTCCTCTCACTCATATCCGAATTCCGATGCATGTCCGTTGGTCGGGCGGCCCGAGGTCGCTTAAAGTTGACCACATCCATGTCAGGGTAAGAATTCGTTGTGCGACTAGTATCCTGAGCTTACCGCGATAACAGGGCTGCACGGCTTCTTCGTCTGTCTATACCTCTGGTTAAGGAGCATGGGTTCACTCGGGAGGCTCTCGCCCGTTCCGTTCTAGATTTGCCACCGCCCGAAGCTCATTCACAACCGCTATCAGATTCTGCTGTCAGTGCTTTGTTTGGAGCGGGAGACCTTGCTCGAAAGACCCTTATACGTGCCTGGCTCGATGATGGTATCCGCCACATACAATCCCAACCCACAAGCTCAACATTAAGGGAAGTTCTCCGCGCGAGGTTGCAGTTTAATGAGCCTGTGTTACGATACCTTCCCGAAGTCAGTATCCTAGCCATGCAGGATGGTACAATGCTTATTATTTTTCAAGGCCTTTGCTTTGCTAGCCTTGCCGACTTCTGGCCCACATCTTCTGGACCTTCAGCCAGCCGTTCAGCACTCATTCCAGATTGCAGACGAAGCCTGCCATGTCACTGGAGACCCGTCTTTGCAGGTTAGAATCGCCAGTATTTAAACACTTTCTCATTTTCTAACGGCGAACAGCTGGCCTGGTACGCAAGGAGGGGTTCCCTAGCCGCCATATACACCGCATCAGGTATTCGCAGCTTCTTCTACGTCACCTGTGGTCTTCTCATGCAACACTGCACAGAACTCCATCAACTAACATCTCCAAGAACCGCGTACGACTTTCTCGATTCCCTTTTTGACGGGTCCTCTAAGATCAAGTCGTCTTTAAACGAAGTCGGTCTCTTTTCCTCCTATTTCGTCAAAAGCTGTAGGGGTATCGTCAAAAGCTCTGGTATTTTATAACATCGCAGTGCCTATACATATTTCACCGTCCCATGAGCGCCGTTGTAGTAATATGAGGAAGAGTCGCTGTAGGAGCTGCAAGCCAGCTCACTGCGGACGAAATGAAGATGAAAGAAGAGGCGTGGGTTCATTTTCTGAAACTTGTATTCGACGGGGACAAGATAAAGGACATGCTTTGGTACTTTCAAAGTTCAGGGACAGCTGCAATCATCCTCCACTTCAGCTCAGCGCCGCAACAATACCAGCATAGGCCGCCTTTTTGACCAAGTTCTGTTATAGGAAAATTATAATTGATCGAACATGGAAGATCCGTATGGGTCACTAACCGCATCCCATGGGCAAGCAGCGCCTTGTCCGCTAAACGCACCCGGGACCCAGGAATACTGGGGGCGAACAGCCTTTGAGGAACATGTCTAGGGATAGATAGGAAGGAAGATCACCGACCTTGTCGGTCCAATCCCATAGGGTAATTCCAACGCAACCGCTAACGGCTCTACAGGCAGCAACAACCGTCTGATAGTCTTTCTGCTGTTGGGCAAGGAGAGCGGCAGTGGCGGGCAACGTCATGCGAATATCCAACTCGGTAATGGCGACCTCGACGCCCAGGGCTGCGAACTGTGCGAGATTGGCCTGGAACGTGGATGGTACTTGACCGACGATGAGATGAGATTGTACACCAATCCCATCGACGGGAACTCCCTGGGCTTTCAAAGACTTTACAAGGTTAACCATTGCGGTCGATTTAGCACCCATCCCTTCAATGTTGAAGTCGTTGATCTTGAGGGTGATGAAATATTAGGCAAGGTAAGCCATGCTGTGTGAATAAGCTACTTACATACAGTTTTGCAGCAGGATCAGAAGCTCGAGCAGCGCGTAGAGCAACGGAGATGAAGGAGGTTCCCATCGTGTTGAAGAAGACGGACTGTCGAAAGGTCCCATCGTCGTTGAAGATCTCTATGAGACGCGTTAGCGATGTATCTCCAGACTAGCATAGACGCCACACCGTTTAATACATCCCATGCGACTAAACAAAGTCAGTGGAGGTCAAAGAGGTCGAAACGGATCCACAAACGTCTAAGTACATATGTTAGCTAGAAACACTGACTACAGCTGTCCGTTGCACCTACATGCTTCCCCTGAAATGCCCAACCAACGAAGAGCAATGGTTCTGCACTATGCTGGTCAAGGTCGCGTTGTTGAAGCCCCCAGAAGTTACCCAGCTAGGGAGCTGGTTGTGCCAAACACAGTTATGTCCTGAACTTCTGCTGAACACGTCCTGCTTCACATCGATTTAAAGGTGATCGATACCTCTGACGAGCTGTCCGTTCTTCTTTGCTTGTGCGACGATTGCGTCTCCGCCACTGAATGTGAAGACGCCCCTGGAAGGCTCGGTCGCGTCCTACCAACCATGCTGGGCTAGAATCGTGCTTTGATAATAGGTAAATAAATATATTTCGCACCCATTTCATACTGTTGGCCTACATATCGCGTAATGAGATAATAGTCTCGTGTAGAAGGAGATACTGAACATACGGGGGTAAGCTGATGGAAGTCAACAGTGTTACCCAGTTGTGCGACGTAAGGACCATCATTGAGCTCTGTGTTGTCAGTCGCCGTCCCGAAATATCTCTTGCCACGGGCGACGGCAAGGGTATTCAGTTGCGCATGAATTGAAGAAAAAGTTATGAACAGGGTCAGAGCAGAGAGGATTCGCATGGTCGTTGCGATCGATGTGGGTGATTTGGTCTTGCATAGAGAGGCCTTTTTAAATGGTGAGTGGCTTGCACGAGAACATGAGAGAATAGAAGAGAGCCCATAGCACGAGACCAGGCAATATGACAAGAGGCAAAATTTAAGCATCAAGGTTGGAACTGAAATGATTGAATCTTCTCAAGCTCGGGGGCATTCTCGGGGATTATGTTCGACCAAGGGACAAAAATCTCATCGGAACTTTTGCGAACAACGACAGGCTAGAGAGGATGAATTCAGGTGACCACTACAATGTATATTTGACTGTGTGTATATAAAGACATGAGCCGAGGCGTAGGAGAGAAATAATGTAGATAGCTTCCAAATCCAACAGTCCCTCTACCAATTCTTTCCGTCACATCATGAGCGCCAGCCGAAGCGATGCCTCCAAGACAGAAAGTAGAGGTTAAAACGAGAAAAAGTCGGACAGGTTACGACCCGACACCGCGCGGCGCCTGGGTTCGCTCTAGAGGACGGGAACGCGGACAAGGAGGCGGAAAAGCTTATACCGAGCCCGAACTTTTATGTCCGCAGAGGATTTTGTTCTGAAGAAACCAGAACGAGATGCCAGGTGGTTTATATAGATTTGGTGCTGTACAGATGTTAGGTAAGCTTTTCTCATCACGTGTAAAAGAGTTTGATCGCATGGAGAGGGGTTGAGTTTCTTATGGATGGGTATATGCGTAGAGATAAAATTTGCGTTATGCTGCTGTCAGTAGATAGGTCTATTACAGAACATTGACGACGTTGAGGGATGCGCGTTGTATTGCCAATCGCTTATGTCAGCATGAATCTCTAAATTGATTCGAAGTTGACCGTTGTTAGGCATGGACGATTCATCGACTCCTCACATTGCACTCCAGCACCTTCGTGTCAGACTAAACC
>JAFLHD010017850.1:0-23002 GCA_018856295.1 Blastosporella zonata
AACTATTCCGAGTCACAGGCGACCCTTTGGCTTGAGGCAGGAACGTGCCCAGGCGGCCTTCTCAGAAGTTGAGAAGGGGGTTGCAGTGCGGCCCAATATAAAATCATTTGAGACTTGATATTATTCATCTACTTGACCCCACGATCGATATCAGGGTCAACGATCCTCTCGCCACTGACGCTGTGTCTTCCAAGCCATCAAGATACCCAAGTAAGAAATTTGGATCGCACAAGGCACTTATCATTTGGCATATAAGAGGAGAATGGCGGCGGCGGCCCCGAAGAGACGAATGGCTATTACAGGATATAGACAACGTGCTATCCTATTGGAGATGGATGCATGGAAAGGAAGGAGCGAAGAAGGTGAAAATCGTACCACATTTTTTTGGGATCAATTTCGTTTTATTTTACTCGTCTCATCACCATTTTATATATAAGTGACTGCCGGAACGGAAGACACATCAGCTTTTCCCTGCTTCTCACTTACCTTCACCGTCTCTCTACTTACCAGCATGACTATCCCCATCTCCTCCCCTTTCGACGTCGAGCTCCCTCGTCCCAAGGATGTCGGTGTCCTTGCCATGGACGCCTACTTCCCTCTCCGAGTACGCGTTTTTCACATCTTTTTTCGTGTCGACACGTCTTATAAATTTTAATAGTGCATTTCCGAGGCTGACCTTGAAGAGTTCGATGGTGTTCCCAAGGGCAAATACACCATCGGTCTCGGCCAAGAGTACATGGCATGGCCTGACGACCGTGAGGATATCAACTCCTTCATGCTTAACGGTGCGTAGCTGTCACTGCTCCGTTTGCGAAAATTTAATATTAAAGCTAAACTCTGCAGCTGTCGCTGGATTGCTCAAGAAGTACAACATTGATCCCAAGTCCATTGGTCGCATCGACGTCGGCACAGAGACTATCATCGACAAGTCGAAATCCGTGAAAACTACCCTTATGGACCTATTTGCCGATGCCGGCAACTTCGACATCGAAGGTATCGATTCAAAAAACGCGTGCTACGGCTCCACCGCTGCCCTGTTCAACGCTATCAACTGGATCGAATCCTCCTCCTGGGATGGTCGCAATGCCATCGTCGTGGGTGGTGACATCGCGGTATACGCTGAAGGTGCCGCGCGCCCGGCTGGTGGAGCTGGTGCCTGCGCCATGCTTATTGGTCCTAATGCTCCTGTAGTCTTTGAGCGTGCGTGCCCTTAAATGGAAATCATCAACAAAACGATCTAATCTTTTTTTAACCTTTTCTAAATAGCCATTCACGGATCTTACATGTCCAATACCTACGATTTCTACAAGCCAAAACTCGAATCAGAATACCCCGAGGTTGACGGACCCGTTTCAGTGACGACCTACATCGCTGCTCTCGACGCTGCGTATGCCCGTTTCCGGGAAAAGCACGCTAAGGCTACCAAGAGGGCTGGTATTACCACCGAAAAGCCTTTCTCCCTCGACGACGTTGATTATTCGATCTTCCACAGCCCCTACGGCAAGCAGGCCGTGAAAGGCTTTGGCCGCTTATGGTTCAACGATTTCCTATCCAACCCCACATCCCCCCGGTTCGCGGATATCCCCAATCCCGAGTCTTTCATCACCATGAGCCACACTGCTTCCCTTAGCGACAAGAACGTCGAAAAGACCTTCATCAACTCTTCCAAGGCTGCCTTCAAAGCCAAGACAGAACCTGCCATGTCTTGCTCCCGCCGGCTCGGTAACACCTACACCGGCTCTCTCTATCACTGCCTTGCTTCTCTGCTCTCTACCACCGAGCCCGAGACTCTCAAGGGCAAGCGCATCAGTTTGTTCGCTTTCGGAAGTGGCTGCGCTGCCAGCTTTTTCACTGCGCGTGTCAAGGGTGACACGACGGAAATTCGTGAGAAGATGGATCTCCTAAACCGCTTGAAGAGCATGAAGGTCGTGCACCCGCAAGAATTCATCGATGCTCTGGCGGTATGTCATCTTTCTAAGCCCATTTGCGCTCTCGTTTGCTGATCATTCTCTCCCTCACTAGCTCCGCGAAAAGAACCACAATGCACATGATTATACTCCCGAGGGCCTCGTGGAGAACATCTGGCCCGGCGCCTACTACCTCGAAAACATCGACAGCAAGTACAGGAGGAAGTACCTTTGTGCACCCTTGGCTGCCTAAGTCTGTCTTTGTTGTCCTTGTATACCCTCCTCCATATCACCATACTGTCGTCTCTCATATTCCCTTACAAGTTGTTTTGGATTTCGTAGACATTCATAGACTAGTACTATCATCAACACAAGCACATTATACACATATCTGTACTCACATTTACCCCGGTACTACTAATAGTGGGGTTGTATGGAAATCTATTGGTTTCCGCAATGCTCACAACTGTAAACATGAGGCCTGACACTATTCATCATGGACATTCCGCAGCCTGAACATCGCCGGGTGAAAATTTCGACAGACGTTCATTCCACGTCCTCTACGAAACTTCAACAGCTTGCACACTCCCACCCATTTACCCGCCAGGCATGTATGCTTTATTTAAAGCTTTTCCGGGATTCCTGGACTACCGGGCTCACCACTTCTCAAAATAAATTGATTCATTCAGGTCGATGTCCTATTCCCGGTTGCTCTCTCAGACACCCTCGAATCGGCACTTTCAAAGCTTTCCACCCGGTACCTCAGGGGCAAAGTGAAACTTGCAGATCTGGTCGACTCTGGTGGCGCGTTTGCTGATTTCTACTTGCAGCCGGAACGGTATGTACCTACTCCCGCGTCATCTCTCCAAGTAGGCCGGGGAATTGACACCTTTAATTTATGTACATGTAGATGCTTCACGATGCTCAGTACCGATGCGAACAGCGACGACGTGTGGTGCGTAGACCCGCGGGGTCTTCTGACGCTCCTGGTCGAGAAAGACACGTACGAACGTGTCGGATTGGTGGGGAAACGCTTGCCGTTCAAGGCTCATAAGGATTACTTTGGTGTGCTCACTTGCCAGCTAGGATGATATTTTATTTATTAACATGGGCTTTTGACCCGATGCGCTTTAGTGATACGACTGCCTCTACAGAAGAACGCGGAATCAGCCGCTAATATAGCACGAAGGAATGAAGTACTGAAGGCGTGGGATGCAAGAAGGGAACGCGACGGCCTTGGCGCGTGGAATGTGGTGTATTGCTCTAATGGTGAGCTGTTCATGGCAGAAGAGTTTCGATGCTAATACGTGTTAGATCCAAGCCTTCCCGAGCCAGCATTCGCAGAATTACAAGCGTGCGACGTCGTGTGCCAAGGGACCAAGAGCGACGATGTGCACATCCCATCGCTATCGTTGCGTCGCCGCCCATCAGCAGGAGCATCTGCCTCTGATGGACAGACGCCAACAACGGATGATGATGATATCGAAGACTGGGACGCCGAGATGGCTACGCTTTTTGAATGGATAGGCATGGCCTCTTTAGGCTCACAAAGGTAGGGGCGATTGATTCAGATCTACCACTTGCAGACGTTGACCGGTTCATCACATTTGCGCAGATTGAGAGCAAACGACCGCGTAGATCCGTATGCTGCTTTGTACGAGTGCCCCTCCCCCTCATATGTGGGCAGCGTGAGGCACCTTCGCTGGTCGGGATTCATCGGCCCTACGTTCCTTCAGTCGGTGGTGGACCTGGCATTGTATGTCTTTTTTTCCTATTCAGAGTTCCGAGTTGACATGTCTCTCACCCTCCGTTTTTTTCTTTTGTTTGACATCGTGCCTGGCAGAGCGTCAGTGAAGTCCCCACGAACCAACGACACTACCCCCGAAGTCAAGCCTTTCGTAGCAATCACTGCGCACAAGTGCGCTGCATCACCAGTCTCGTACATCTCGCCGTCCTCGTCACCACAGGACCGCCCCGCTAGGCTGCCCCGCGCGGATGGTGAAGATACTTGGTGCTTGTTTGCGACTCCCGGCGCAGAGTCAAGGAGCATCGACTGGGCGCTGGTGGAGAGTTTGGGACAGTACGACACACGATGGGGTTAGATCGCAGTCAACACTGTTTGATAAGAGACGCGGTAGTCGGGATTCCATTTGCTCCATCGTTGGATTCTCGCGTTCTGAATATAATTTGCAGTAAGAATAACATGATACATCTTCGGTAGATACAGCGAGGCCATGTAGGAGGGCCGATAGTACTATACGAGTGGCATGGATACTACAACACAGTATGTGTGCAAAAGGAGTGTGACCCTCGAGATGAGGTCGATGACAGCTGCGGTATATGATGATGATGCATAAATGAGGTATAAGAAAAGGAGGAATCCAGAGAATAATTCATCGAGAATTGGGAAGAATTTCGAAAGGAAGTGGGGGGTGGGCGAATATGCAAGGGATAAATGACACAAATTAAATGATGATTGTGGCGTGTCCGCATTAGAGCGCGAATTTTGGGGTGCGTATTAAGGGAGCCTCAAACAGCGGCATTTTGGGCGCGAATGCGGGTGGGTGCAATATTCAGGCGAGCAAGGGACATGCGAGCATTGGGATTCGTCAAAGGGCCGGCCATGTTGTCGAGGGGCGATGAAGGGGATACCAGCGGTGTCATATGCCAGTTGTAGATATGCGGAGTGACGGAAGGGACCGGGGAGGGTGTAAGCATGGACATCATTTCGCGGTGGAAGAGGTCATCGGTGGGTGTCGAGGGCGACACGGGAGATGTGGGGCTAGGCGAAGATAGCTCGTTCGGAATGCTGATTGGGATAATAGCATGGGCACGTCTGAGGGTAGGAGATCGTGGAGGTGAGATGGGAGCAGGGGCAGCAGTTGCCGGAGCTGCCTGGGGAGATGGCGGGATGTAGCCTATGGATGATGCCGTTGACGAACGCCGATGGCCTATGACGCGTAGCGAGTGATAGTTTTCTGGGGTGTCATCTGGGAGAATAGAAAGTTGGGCTTGCTTCAGAGTCTCTGTATTTCTGTTCGGCTTACCCATGGGTGATGGAGGGGTCCAGTTCGCGTCCATGGGGTATACGACCGCGCCAGCAATGAGCAAAGCGGGATCGTCGGATCCTACAGCCATGGGACTGCCCGTGTCGTTTTCACTGGCCTCACTGGACGTTGGGATCTCGATACCGCCTTCAGCTTGGGCCGCGAGTAGCTCCCTGACCGCTTCCTGCTCTTGGCGCCATGCCTCGGTGTCAGTGAAGACCTCGCGCGTGGCGCTCTCGTAAAATTCGTCGGAGTCGGGATCGAAGGGGTTCGAGATGCTCCACTTTTCGCATCTAGGAATGTCGGCCTGCTGAAGAATATCGGGCTCTATGCGGACGGCGACTGGGGAGGTATAAAGGGTAGAAAAGAGAGCGCGACCCATATTGATAGATAGGGGGAATCCAAGTACTTTTGGGTATGAGGAATAGAAGGGGTATGGGTAGATGGTACAAGGAACAGTCAAAGATGATGGGAGATGTTGAACAAGGATGAAGCTGTGAAAAAGGGCGAACAAACAACAACAGCTTTCAACAAATTCCCTATTGCGGACAACTGTCCATCAGACCTTTCTATTGTATTGGCACTTACATACTTTAGTGGTACCGTCGCGATTTAGCTCAGGGACACCTTACAGTCATGACCATTGATTGAATAGATTATATTTTGACTGCAATACCGGTGGTGTACGCGACGCGTGACGCGGATATGACCGCACATGACTGCTACGCCTCCTCGCGCTACGACGACGACAACCACAACCACAACAACCAGATGGCTTCGTCCGAATCCAATCGCATCTCCGCCCCAGTGGCCACTGGTTTGGGCCTCACAGCTTCCCTATTGTCCCCAGAGACCCCCGTCAACGAGCTCAATCCTTGGACCGATGTCATAGATGCCGATAACGCCAGGCCACGCCCAACAGACGACGATGAGCCTTTGCACACACCAGATCCTTCTCTAATGGACCAGTCAATTGCTCATGGGTTGGAGTCGGTCGTTCCAGATAGCCCGACAGATCATAGACCACCACAGGTCTCGCAAGACGTCCTTAACCAGTTTGATCCACTGGCGAGCCTGGAAGAAGAAGCTGCACGGGGGGCTTGGGAAACTTCAGAGGGACATCCACCACCACCACGGACACCTTCACCTAAACCACCAGCCCTACCATTGAAGGATAATGTGGCGACATCACCACCCGAATCACCGCAATCCGCTGGAGCCACCTCCCCATTCCCGTCCTTCGCATCTATAGCTCGTTCATTCTCAATACCAGCCCTATCTCGTCCACGCCCTCTTTCGCTTGATCAGGCCAAACCCCTGCCTTCCCCCTCACCTTCAACACTCTTCACTTTCACTGCGCAGCAAGACGCTAGTACTCCACGGAATGATGTGACATCCACCAGTAAAACACCCCCGCATACTCCCAGTGGCAGTGGTACTGCTTCTTCTGTTTCCAGCCCGCGTGTTCAAGGCGAAACCCCATTCGACTTTCAGAGTTTTCTGGATCAGATGAAAAGCCGAAGTGCGGAACCTGTGTCTAAATACCTACGCTCGTATGTACTCCTCGTAATTCTCATCGCAACTATGTCTTCATGCCTACGCTAAGCCTTACTTCCCCAGATTCCTGAGTAACTTTGCGAAGCGCACATTCACTGTGAACGATCAGGTCAAGATCATCAACGACTTCCTGAGCGTGAGCATCTTCTGTTGAGCCTTTGAATACCCCTAACCCTGCTCTTAGTTTATCTCAGGGCAAATGCGCGCATGCGAACCATGGAAAAATGCGTCAGATGCAGAGTTCGACAATGCTATGGAAGGCATGGAGAAGTTGGTCATGAATCGTCTCTATGAGTTGTCCGCGTCATTCCAGCCAATCCTCTTGGCCTTTTATTAACCCTCATTGCGCAGTACATTTACTCCACAAGTTGTTTACGCTGTACCACCACGACCAATAACGGCAGACGACCTTGAACGCGATCGTGTCCTCTCACAACGCATTGCGCTTTTTGGCTGGATAGAAGAACAACATCTCGACATACCTGAGGGGGAAGGAAGTGCAGGCTTCCTTCTGTTCGCGAGTCAAGGTCTCGAATTATGCTCGTTTGTTCAGACATTCGTCACTGACAGTGCTTCCCTAGAACTTCTCAAGATCAACCACTATAAAGCCCCTCGGGACAAGTTGATTTGTATACTCAACTGTTGTAAGGTCATATTCGGTGCGTGTCATGGGTCGCAAACGTGGCCTGATATTCACGCACCGTCAATAGGCCTAATACGTCACTTGAGGGCGGACGAAGGCGCCGACGCGTTCGTTCCCATTCTCATTTACGTTGTCCTCAAAGCCAACCCGGATCATCTGCTCTCAAATGTTGAGTGAGTTGAACTCCAAGCTTCGTGGCAGGCATGGGCTTAGTCCTCGCCCTACAGGTTCATTAACAGGTTTCGAAATCCTGAGAAATTGCAAAGCGAAGCTGGGTATTATCTTTCCAGTCTCGTAAGATAATCACTTTGAATGCGGGACATGGTCTCTTATCGAAATTTTCACAGATGGGCGCTGTCTCGTTCATTGAAACTATGGATCACACCTCGCTGTCGAATATTACGCAAGAGGAGTTCGAGCAGTGAGTCTTTCCTTGGGTTGTGGTTTCGAGGTGAAATCTCACCGTAGCAAAGGAATGTCGAAGATGCTATTCAAATGCTCCCGCAAACAGAGACCAGCTCCCCTCTTATTGCACAAGCACCGTCAACAAAAGGTCCAATTCCATCTTCTCACGAAGGCGAAGAATCTGCGCAACCACTCGCTATATCCACTCCTGCTCAGTCCATTTCTGATGACGCCAAACGTCTTTTCCAAAAGACAGGTGACACAATATCGAAGCCTCTCAATGCCATAGGACGAATATTCAGCGAGGCCCTCGACGGTGCCGAGGGCAAGCTCTCATATCTTCCTGGACCTTTCGCACCATTCGAGCTTGGGCGTGAGAATCGCGAGCAAGGTGCACCAGTGCCACGGTGGTCCCCATACAAGCCACGCATCCGACGCGTTCCGTCGCCTTCATCTCCCACTGGCTTCGCGCCCGAGGAGACACCATCACGTCTTGCCACACATACACATCAACTACATCAACCACTCGCGTTGAGCCCGTCCCAGAACCTTCTGTCGCCAACTTTGGTGTCTCCGCGCGTGCAGTCACTTGCTACCGGTGATGGCCAGTCTGTCTCGCGGACACCGACACCGAATTTGGATCTGGCAGGTATGTCGAGGCAGATCGACGCGGCACATGAGCAGGCGGCTGCGGCGGCGAGGGATACTTTGATACAGATTTTCCCCAGTGTTGAAACTGAGGTTATTGAGTTGGTGTTGGAGGCGCAAAGCGGTGATTTGGGGAAGAGTATAGAGGCGTTGCTTGATATCAGTGGCGTGTCGTAGCTATTCCATTCTGTCTATGCTTTTTTTTAATGTGGGGGTGGAATCTTCACTGACGGGGTGAATTTTACGAAGGACTATATTACGTCATCCTTCAATGCCGAGCCCTTACCTCCCTCATGCCATCTACTCTGTGGCACTAATTACACTTTCCATACATCTCGTCAGCCAGCGGAAATCGGCCAGCGAGGAGCGCGCACACGTAGCGGCGCAGACGTCAATCTTGGAATCGATTAGGGACCAACTAGGGTCTGACAAACCCTTGTCGAATGATGAGCTCGTGAAACTCAAGCGGCTTGCGCGCCCCCTTGAACGTAGTTCTGGGGAGGTGGATCCGGAGAAGACGATTGGATGGGGTGAGATTTTTGGGGGACGGAAGAAGGAGGAAAGAGCGCCTGAGATGAACAAGTGGGACAAGAAGGACATGGAAAAGTGTACGTCTCGTTTTATGTATACACGTTTTGCTGGATTCTTACACTCCTGTAAAGTGCAAAAGGACATGTCTAAGTAGCTTCTAGGTGCAACTATCGCCGCGTCCCAACCCAACGTCCCATGCGCCGTACTCGTGGAATGGCCATTGGTCGCGCCAGACTTTGGAGAAGTCTGATGCATCCTACCAGCCTAACTGTATACATGCAGGCCCGAAGGACCATGCCTAGGCGACTCTGCTAATAGAACGCCTTTCCGAACCTTTACCGTTTCCCACAAACATCGAACTTCTCGATTTGAAAAAGAAAATACAAAATGAATTCATACCCGGTACATTATTGTACCTCGTCACAGAAAGGCGTGTACAAGTTATAAGGACTCCTTCTACTCGTTAAGTCGTGTATCTGTATCCACTCCACTCATCGCCCTTCTCCCTCTTTGCATCCGCTTCAGTTGCGAACCTTCCGTTCTTTTCGTTGCCAGTACCACCTGCTCCGATGATTTCATCTCTCTCCCCTCTATCGCGACGAGCGTTCTCTTTCACCAAGAAGAAGTGATAAATTAGGGAGAAGATAATCCCCAAGCCAATGTACATGAGGATCAGGCCATGTCCTATCCTTGTAAGTTACCGCGATGAGGGAAAGATACAATGTAGCTCACCAAGGGTGTACCACGGCTTGTCCGGTGCACGATACTATGCCTTGGTTAATATCGAGATTAGCGAAGAAGTACTGGAGACGTACGACGTTCGAGGTCACTGCTCCATTCAAGTTACCGCTGATGACGTGAAATCAATCAGCTCCAAAAGTAACGTGGAAATGCATTTGACTTACAAGCCGATAACCATGCCAAGAGATACGCTGCGTTTGTAAGACCCTTCTACATTGTTAGATACCCACGCACTAGGTCTCATGTCAGTTATTATTGGGAAGGGACCAGTCAAAGGGGCTTACATTGTATTTGCTGCGAATCGGTTGAAAGTGTTAAGCATTGAGCGCAAAAGTTTGCGGGAAAGACTTACGAATGACTGGATAAATTCCGCTTCAAACAAATACTTCAGACCAACTGGATCAATAGAGAGTAAAAACTGTGGTTTACCAAGTTGCCATGTATACGCCGAAGTAGGAGAGGGCGGGTGTCCTGGAAGTGATGAGGATGATATAACCAGCGGCACCTATTTGACCTCTCCTTAGAATTTACACCAAGTTTGGGGCAATCTCCACTAACCCAGGCACAAGAAACCTCTGAAGTTCACAACATGAGGTGAGTTTTTTTTTCTCAAGTCCGTGGAATAGCCCAACGCACATGTTGAGATATCCTCTGTGACCAATACGATCTGCAGTGTAACCCACACAACAGGTGACAACACCGGCAAATGCATAGACTGGAACGGTTAGGAGATTCGCAGGTGTTGCCTTGAAGCCTGTTGCGCGACTTGTTAGTTTGAGAGAAAACCTGTAATCAAAACTTCCACACCGAGCTACGAAAGGGTCAGACTTATGGATAGGAGGAACACTGCAGAAACTTATACGCACTTGATTGATAATAGTAGGTAGGAATAGGGAGAAGGCGTATAGTGGGCCATCACAGCCAGTATATATAATCACTAACTCAATGTCGTCAAAAAAAAATGTGAGTGGGGCAGAAAAGAGAATCACGCACTGCCAACCCAACTCTTCCAGTCTCTGATAGCTGTCCAGATATACTTCATCTCCAATTTCTCTCCACCGGCGGCACTAAATTGGTTATCCCCCTGTAGACGCCTGATAACAACGGTCCTTTCAGCTTCGGAGAGGAACTTTGCGGTGTCAGGAAAATCTTGAATGATCCAGAAAGATAGGATCCCGGCGATGACAGTGACCAACCCTTCAAGGACTGTTGCATTCATTAGCTTTGAGTTGACAGGACAATATCAGAACGAGATACACACTGAAAATCCAAGCCCATGCAGGTTTACCGCCAACGCCTTCCATTTTCGAGATAGCAGCCTTATGTTCAAGATCAGGGAAATTATATCACGGGTTAAAGGTAGGGGCATACCGCAAGAAGACCGCCAAATGCGCCAGATACACTCGCAGCCGAAAAGAAAATTGCCGCACGAATGCCGAACTCGGAGCGTTTGTACCAGCTGTGAGTGGTCAATAAGGAAGAGATTCCTGCGGTAAGTATTGACTTGTTCAACGCACCATGAGAGATAGTAATTAACACCTGGGAATAGTCCAGCCTCAAACAATCCAAGCATCCATCGCATACCTAACCCATTCGTTAGTCAGAGCTACGTTAGAGAGTAGAAAGTGTTACGAACCCATAAGGCCACCGAAGTTATGAACCACTCCTTGGAGAGTCTTAATCACGGTCAGCTAAGAAGCTCTTACTACCACGGTAATTAGCACATACCATCATCACACCCCAACCCAACATTAGGAATGAAAGCCAAATGGATGGGCGCAGCCGCTTCAAAAATATATTGGACGGAACTTCGAAGAGCGCGTAGCTAATGAAGAAGATCTGCAAGGCCTGATTTCAGAAGCTGTCGCCGTCGTTTAGAAAGAAGAGTTACCGTAAGAGCTAGAAGATACTGCATGTCGGTTATGTGTAAATCTGTCTCCAAATTGTAGAGCTATAATACGTCAACATTGTGTCGGTACCCCAGGGCTGGTTGACATACCTTTGCACTATTTAAGAAATGATACTTGTCAGAGTGAGTTGGAACTGTGGAAATGGAACCACGCACTTTCCGATACTGGTCCGATCGAGAAAGCTTAGCAAGTACAAGAGCGACAGCCAGGGAATCAAGGCAAGGTCGATTTTCCTGAGCAACTTCTTCTCGTCTACCCCACTAACGTCGACGTCAGCATTGTAGAGGGCCGCTTGTTGACGATTGATTTCGATAGAGGTTATCTCCTCCTTTTCCAGTTCGTGTCCAGAACTTGTGGGGGACGCCTTGATGTCGCTCATGGCTCCTCTTGGCAAGCGTGACGTAGAGAGGTAGAGATGGGGCCTCCTAAAATATTACGAGCTGGCTGGCTGCTTTTGTACCATACCGTAAGCTGCCCAATAGAACTGTCTTTCCAATCTGAGCGTGCCGAACATGAAATCTGATAGGTGTGTGCCTATGGACTAACATGTGGAGTTTAATTTGAGCATGGGGAAAATCCGCATTGAGAAGCCGCTTGACACAACGCGATGGAACCCTGACGGCATAAGCGGTAAGATCTGAGATTTGGAAAATAGTACATGTGTTGTGGAAGGTTAGTATCTGGTAGTGCTTTCGTGGGATGAGCTCTGAAAAGGATTCCAAAAACTCCGATCCTGTACCTCAAGTCACGGTCCACACTCCAATGACCTTATGACGCCTTGCTACGTCTAGTGGGAATGAGATCCTCGTTGAGTGTATGGATCAGTACGATATACATGTATGAGAGAATACAGGCTAACTTTATAACTCGAATGGCAGATGACCATGGCCTTTGATGCAACTTTGATGTCAGGTGTTACCATTCATTTCTGCTGATACATATGATGCAGGAAGTAAATTCAGCCAACATCCTGCACGAACTCGGCCAAGTAAAATTCGGATAAGAGGCGCACCCAAACAGGTCTCCTGGCTTGGCGCTGTGGCAATATAGCCCGCGAAATGTCGGATTGTTTAGTGATGATTATGACAAATTACCTCGGGCTCGCCTCGGGCCCTCGGGCCCAAGTATTGAAGCCAGTGAGATTGACTTCAAATATGCACTTCCAGACTAGAGTAAATAAAGGTCAGATAAGGTCTCCGCAATGCTCAGTTTCTAATTTTTATAATTTTTATATAATCGCAAGCGCCCGAGGTGACGTCACCCCCAATCATTCCAACCTCCTCCTCTGCAGCAGCTGCCAATGCAACCGGGTCTGGCGCGGATTCCCCCAATGTTACAACAGCACCTGCTCCATTCGATAACAAGGACGCTGATATCATCCTCCAGTCAAATATATCAGCGGTTGATTGTTATGTCTTAAAAAAAAAGTGAAATGTAGAAAGCCCATCATTACAGTCGATTGCTACCCGCGTTGGTCGCCTTCTCTTGGGGAACCAACTCTAGACGAGATGCTCAAAGCTTTGCTGGCCTCTGAGAAGTACCAAATGCAAGGCGTTGAGAGGCGCTTAGAGAAGGACCTTGCTATAGAGCGCTTCCTGGCAGAGCAGTCACTACGTGTATACGCCAGTCCAGCGCCATCTCACACGCGAGACGCGCCTAGCTGCCCAGGCAACACTGCGCCTTCCAACACTAGGGAAAGAGTATTTCGGGGAACTGGGAATGCATCACTCCGGGGGCATACTACCGCGTGCATGTGTACCGACTCAAGTGCGCGGAAATCGCCTCAGAGGTCGCGACCAAGTTAGAATGGATTACCGATTGCAGTAGCACTTGGTTCGAGTGCAACAAAGAGACTGCCGTGTTCGACTTTTTAACTATATCTGGGTGTCGCCAGAGAGCCGTGACAGGGAAGTGGTGGTGGCCTGATGGGAGATCGTCCTGGCTGGCGGAAAAATCGTCAGGTACTGCTGTTATGGATCTGGCGTTAGACGAGGCACTCGGAAAAGCGAGTGGATTGCAACTTTTGTCGAGGGTCCAAGAAATTACGCGCATTCGCCAAGATTTTCGCTGTTGAAGCCGTGAAAGCTACCGATAGGATAAGTCAGTTGTCGTCCCAGCAAGGCACAACGAGGGCTATGATGTTGTCGAATTGAAGGTCAAGCTCTGAAGAAAAACATGAGTTTCAAATATGGTCGAATTCTATGTCGTAAGTATGTACAGTATCAAATAGTACACTATGTACAGTTGCCCAGACAACACAAGCTATTTACATGATCACTAGCATCACTTAAGGGTCGTCGTCGTCGCGGTAGCGATGGCAGCCCAGAGGGGAGTGGGAAGAACACTAATATCAACGTAAAAGTTGTGGTCACTGGTAGGATACGATCCAGTGCGAATGGGGGATTGGGATGTTATGCCGAGATATGAGCATGAGGAGGCGTGAGTGCGGAAGGTGGATTGCGTAGTGGTGGTATTAAGTGGAAAATGCATGCATGATTGGGGAGCGAGAGATGCAAAGAACACCGAGTCCATTCGAATCGAAATCGAAACAAGAAGAGAAGAAGCCACATTGAAACCAGAAAACACGATAAGGGCCTATGTATGTTGTAACCTTTGGAGGATTAAAGGATCGATGCGGGGGGACTCGGATCGTATGGACGAGGGGTGGAGGACAGACATATTAGTCATTCTTGAGGCGCCCAACATGGACGCATAAAACCGTCCCACCTAGTAGGACGGGCATAAGAGCCAAACCCAGGATAGCCCTTCCGTACGGCGACACCGCATCTGCAGAAGGAATGCCGATCAGCACACCAGGCAATCATCCGTGCATCAAGGACACGGTATACGGCAAATGTACTCACATAAAGTGCGGCATCCCCAGCCAACAACTTTTACCAGTCCGCATCACTTAGGCTATGCTGTTCCAGAGCCCTAGGAAGGCCCCAGCCGAGGAGACGATCTCCACCGCCTTTTCCACTATCGTCGGCTCCCCGCGTGATGGGCTGCGAGGAGATGATGGGGGCGAGAGGTCGCCGCGGGGTGGGGAAATGCTGTACGAGGTGCTTGGCTGTGCTGGGTACACGGCGGGCACAACTAAGGGTGACTTGGTCTTGGGGGTATATGTCGCCGTTGGTGTTGTGTGCTGTTGTGGTGCAGAAGCATCTGTGCAAGTGGGGGCGGCGACGGCGGCATCCGGGACAGGTCGCATGCGTATGATAGGCGAGTTGGAAGGGGTCGGCTGGAGAGTGCGTTGATGCTCTTCTGCCTTGCGAACGTCGATGGGGACTGCTGTGGCTATGAGGAGTGTGGCGGGCTTGGGCTCGGATTCGGCAACGGCTGCAATGTTGGAGGAGGGCACGACGGTGGTGGAGCTAGAGGTTGAGCACGATGACGACGAGGATGATACTGACGACGCAGGTGCTCTGGTCTTCGGACCAACATGAAGTCTAGAAGCCAGCTCAGGCTTAGGTGCAGGAGGCACAGTCGATGCAGGCGAAACTCTTAACAGGCTATCCTGCACGCCCTCCGGGCTGACACTCTGGGGTTTCACCTGCCCCTGGGCACTGAGCCTCTTATTTTCCACCTTTTCCCTTCCCCTCGACCTCTCCCTATCTCGCTCTCCCCTCCCCCCATCCGGCCGCTTCTCCCGTTCATGCCGCCCCCCCGTATATGCGCTCCCTACGCCTCCCAAATCCAGGCCATCGGGTGATAGGCTCCCAAGGGAATGTGCCGAGCGCTCCCGATCCGACGCCGAAGACGCTGTGCGAGTGCTCGAGCGCCCGCGTTGCCCCGCTTGTCCAACATCCTGGTAGGACTGAGACCCACGCCCACGTGGAGGTGGCGAAAGGAGGGACGAGGCAACGTGTGGGGGAGAATTGGAGGAGCTGCGGCGTGCAGGAATGACCACGGGTGCGTGGGTATAACCTGGGCCGGATGATGATGAGGAGAGGATAGAGGTGGAAGTGGTGATCATGGCGGGAGAGGGTGTGCGTGAGCGCGATCGGGAATGTGATGAGCGGGAGCGGGAGTGTGATGAACGTGAGCGTTCATTGGAGGCTTCGGCACGGGCAGCGGGTGTACTCGTTGCACCACGTCCCCGGGCGAGGTCGATAGAAGCGCCGCGTCCTTGAGAAAGAGATGATGAGGACCCGCGACGTGATTGGAAATCTTCGCCAACGTCAGCAGGGCCGTATTCGGGACGGTTGTCGTGGCGGACGACGACGGTCGGTACGACAGCACCCAGGTGCATACCACGGCTTGCGACTCTAGGATCTGCGTCCTCGGCCTCGACATCATCATCACCGACACTGAATAGTGTCGCCCTTCGTCGATACACGTCCTGGTCGCCATTGCCGAACCCGTCTTCATGATCTTCCATAACATCGCGCTCCGCCACCTTCGCCTTCTCTCTCTCCTCCCTCTCCCTCTGCCGCGCCCTCAAAAATATTTTCTGCTCCCTTTCGCTATCTCTCTCCCTCCCTGCCCTCAAACTATAATTACTCCCAAATGGCGGGACATATACCAGCTCCACCGGCGTCTGTCCTCCACTACCTTCGCTCTCCTCTCCTTTCCCTTTACCCTTCCCAGCCCCCGTCCCCCACCACCTTGACGCCGCGCCACCTGCGCCACCCCACAATCCATCATCACTCCCGCCCTCGTCTCCGAAGCCCTCGCTCCATCCACCAGGGTGCTGTCCATACCCATAGTATCCATTTGGTCCGGTCTTGAGGATCGTTGGCGCAATCGGCGCAATAGTGACGTGCGTAGGTTGCGGTGGCGGGCTCGTCCGGTCCGTGGTTGAGGTGCGGATAAGTGGTGGTGCGGCGCGGCGCTTCCGCAACCCCAATCCTGAGCCCGACCCTGAGCCCGACCCTGAACGTGAAAGGTGAGGGCGATACGTGCTTGTTGTGCTAGTGCTGAGGCGCCGCTTGCGTCCGTCGGAGGACCCCGATGCTGAAGAATTGGAGATAGAGGTAGAGGTGGATGCGGAGGATGATGAGGACGCGGTGGAGACACTTGATTGGGAGCGCGGGGAGGTGGGTTTAGAGCGCGTTACAAAGGAGGAACGCAGTTCCATCACACCGTCTCCCTCATCTTCTTCGGCCTGACCGTCCTCCTCGCCGACACCATCCTCGTAGGAATCGGAGTCGCTCCCCGATAGGATACGGGCACCAAATCGCTCATCCCACATGGAAAGCGAAACGGCCTCGGCGTCATCTTCTGATTCTTCCTCTGCATCTTCATCGTATCTGGAAAGGCGTAAGCAAGTGGTTGAGACAAACGAGGCTCAGATACTGACCCATCATCATAACCCCAAGCGTTCCTGCCGTACGGGTACCTGCCAGTAACAGGGTGGACATAATGATCTCCATCGCCCTCATCATCGTCTTCCTCATCATCCTCGTCGTCTTCTGTATATCCAGACCTTTTCTTGGGTTTTTCTATCGCGATACATTGCTCAACGAAAGTATTAAAGGAAATGTGGCGTTTCTTCTGGCCGTGGCCGTGTGGAGGCGCAGGTGCTGTACCATCGGAGCTCGGTGTGAGGGTGCTACCGTAGCCTTCGATGTGTGGGGGGCTGTATAAACCGGGTGCAGAGGGTAGATGAGCTGGGGGGTCGATCCTGGGGGGCGAGTCTTTCCTGAAAGCACGGTTTGGGCCCCAGCGAGCTATGTGGCTATCGCTCTTGGTGTGATTGAGGGTTGGGCGGCGTGAAACACCTGGCTCATCGGGGAGCTGATGTGGGGGATGTAAAAAGTGAGATTCTTTGTCGTCGTCCTCGTCGTCGGTATCTGCGGGGCTAAAGATGGGGCTGGCGGGTAGGTCACTGGTGAGAAGCTGGCTGATGCTGCGGTGCTTGAGAATAGGTTTGTGAGTGGGTATGGATAGGTCGAGGGCAGAGTGGCCTGATGACTGGACTGGTTTTGGAGGAGGTTCCCAATCGACTGCGGTATGGAGCGGACCATATAGCCAAGTGACGTCCGAGTCCTTGAGCCTGAAAGGCGGTTAACATAGAGCAACAAAACAAGTCCAAAACTGACCAATTGAGTGTCTCTGGGGTGACAGTGCCGAGACCATTGCGTTGCTTCCACCATGTCCGCCAGCTGGCGTTCTCTAGGCGTACACCGTTTGCTATCTCGTTCTTCTGGCGCGTCATGTTCCGCCAGGAGCGCCAGACGTCCTCCTCCTCCCAGTTGTGGGAGAGATAGTCGACCTGACCTCGGGGCAAGGTGGAGACAGCGGAATCATCGGGTATTGAGTTTGCAGCTACAGATACGAGAAGGACCGGCAGGTAGTTGGCCATAGGAAGGAGGGACCAGCTCTGTGCGAGCTCGCTGGGTGCAGCGACGACGAAGGATGGATGAAGAGGGAGAAGAAGATTGCAACAGGAACACACAAGCGGAACGAAAATCACAGCGATTCGATCTCAGCTGATCGTTCCGAATTTTCCGCATGATATCTCGCTCAGACATCGGAACCTACAATTTCATCCGTGAGACGGCCCTCTGCTTCCGTGTTCCTTCCATGGTCCGTGGTTGTTGTTAACTCCGCTCCTTACCCCACTGACAACTACAATACATACTTACCCCACCTTTCACCTCATTTCATCTGTCAATCAATCACAGGCACCCACACCTCACCCTGAGTCTATTCATAAATACACATCACGCGTCACAGGGTTTACAGGAACCTAGTATTCGCCTCCCGAGTCACTGTTCCAGACTTGTTCATCACCTCCAATGCTTTTCTCCGTCCCAAGTATGGTGAATCGTCCTCGTTTCGAACGTAGTACGCCAGGTCGGCCGTCTCATCCAATTCCGTCTGCGAGAACCCATCACCCAGCCATGCGAACCGGTTACCCTTGTACGTGATCTCCCAGTCGTCATACCGGGGCTCTGCGATCGCCTCCATGTAGTGCAATGTGCTACCAGGCCACAGTGCAGTCACTTTCCCCGTCACGCTATTCGCCTTGTACCACGACCGACAGTCGTGCTCCCACACCGTGCCCTTCATAAACCGGTCCTTGTGCGCAATGAAATCTTCCACCGCCTCTCGCTTCGGCGAGAAACTCCGGATGTTCTCCGTCTGCCACCGGTTTGCAAATTTCAGCATGTAGTCGATCTGGGCCTCTGCATTGTCCATGACACGTCAGCCCGTCAGCAGCTTCTTTGACATGAAATTTTCTCACCGATGAAAGACAGCACGGGCCCATTCCCAATGGGACTGTTGGGTCCAATCACTAGGAAATAGTTCGGGAAACCCGCAACGCTCATTCCAAGGTAGGATTTGGCCTCCTCCGCCCATTCGTCCTTCATTGTCCTACCCCCCTCACCCGTAACCCCAAATCGCGGCATGTACGTCGTGTCGAATCCCGTGGCGCAAATCAGCACATCCAGCTCATGTTCCTTCCCATCCGCAGCACTGATACACCCTCTCTCTGTGACCCTCTTAATGTCTCCGTATACCACCTCCACGTTCTCCTTCCCTAGCCCCTCGAGGTACCCCACCCCCGGCGTGATCCGCCTGCATCCCACGCCGTAGCCCGGCACAAGCTTTCTTCGCGCCTCCTTGTCCATGCCTCCTGCCAAAAGCTTCCCCTCCATCTGCTCCTCCAGCGACTTGAACATCGCTTCCTGTTCGGCCGACCCCGCGAGGAACATTGGGAAAACGTTGTTTGATCCCGTCTCTTGCTGTTTCCGATAGGCCAAGTGAGCCGCGGGGTCGGAAGAGAAAAGCGCGCGTTCGAAGGGGGTATAGATGTGCTGTTCGAATCCCTGTGTCGGGAAGACCCACGTCGGCCGCCGAATGAAGGTGGTGAGCTTCTTTACTTTAGGCTGAATTGCAGGGAGTACTTGGAGTCCGGATGACCTGCCCGGTGTATCAGTCAAAGTTCATCGACAATCGTTACTGTCATAAGAAATGAAATAAACGAGACCTGCAATGCAGTCTAAATTAGCTTAGCAAACGGGACTCACCCGTTCCCAATGAGTCCCACCTTCTTCCCTTCCAGATCCACCCTCGAATCCCAATCTGCCGTATGCAGCAGTTCGCCCTTGAATTCTTTTAGACCCTCAATATCAGGCCACCTCCACGCGTTAAGCACGCCCGATGCATTCACTAGTATGTCCGCATGGTCCACGCGTGTCTCCCCCGTGACCAAATCCGTGACTTCCACGCCCCAGGTGTCAGACGTGGTGTCCCAGGTGGCATTGGTCACCTTGGTCCGGAGGCGTATGTACTTGTGGAGTAAATATTTAGTAGCGAACGTGGTGAAGTACTCGTGAATCTCATTAGCACCAGCGTACACGGAGGACCAGTCTGTCTTGGGCTCGAAGGACCAGGTGTACGTGTGTGCTGGGATATCACAGGCGCATCTATGCACGTAAATAATCTTCAGCAGCGTTCGGAAAAGGACCAGGAAATACACAACAAACCCAGGATACCGATTCTCAAACCACGTCCCAGAGATATCTTCGTTTTTCTCGTACAGCACCAGCTCGAAGTTGTTGAAGGACCGCTGGAGCTTGTACGCCAGCAACAGTCCCGACGCGCCCGCGCCGATGCAAATTATCTTCATGTGCCGCTCAGTATGAATTGGCTCCTTTACACGCGAGTGAGGAGCCGCTTCCTCTTCCTCCTTCTTTCTGCTGCTGTTGGCCTGGTTGTCGCCAGATCCTTCTTCGTGAGTGGAGTGAGTGTCCTCGGCCTCGGATTGGGGTTCATCGGCGCTCCCACCGAATCGAGAATATGCACTGTCCATGCTGTCCATGGTTCGCTTACTAGAGTCGGGTCAAGATGCCCACCACTTAGACGAATGTAGTGTACGCTAGCCGCAGTGCAGTATATATACTTCTCCAAGTCGTGGAAGCAGCCAATTACATCCCCGCGTTATACTGGAAACCTCCATGTGACGGACCCATGGGAATCAGGGGTGGTGCTGCCGATGACACCGTGGTGGACATGGAGGCAAGGACTTGAATAAAAGTTGCGTTTTTGGTTATATTGGTCACGAAAGTTACGAAGCAGTGTCATTCTCCTCGGCGCCCTTTGATTGATATCCTTCTAGAACCCAAGTCAAATGCTTCCAAAGGAAGGCGAACTGCGCAGCGTAAGCAAAAGGATGAAGGTTTTAACGACTAGATTTGATACAGGAGGCCATAGGAAAGACCATCTCGAGTTATTCCCTGAAGTCGATGATACCTTTCTCCTGGATCCAGATCATTCTCGTGGCGTAGGTAAAGGGGCCAAGAGCAGAGAGAATACGGATGCCGCAGCTGGTGGCAAGGTTGAGCAAGGTGGCCATTGCGGAAGGTTGGGGTATTCCAGAAGGAAGGTATGTCGACCCTGATCCAGAAGGGTAATACGTGTGAAGATGTTAGCAGTGATCGTATGGAGAGGCCCACTCGATAACGGATGTTAGGGCGCCGACACTTTTGCGAGGTAAGCATCACGAACATTAGCGAGACATGATTGTGGTGGTTTTCACACTGGCAGCCTCTGACACCGTCGGGATGCGTTGTGCGTTGGCCATACCAGGACCAATGACCCGCCGGACCAGCGAGTGACAACAAACATGTCCCATATCTAGATTCTACGTTACTCATGTTAGTTATTGAAACTCTCTCTATGACGATTCTGACCACAGTCCGCATGAGGATTCGTCCCAATGCGGACGCTTTGTCATGGTTCAGCGTCCCAATTGAGATTGTGTATCCCGCGACCATGAGAAGGCCACAAGCCAGAATGACAATCGCTCTTTGTTGTATTTCGGAGCTGAGGTACATGACTGCGACAGGCCAGGTGGCAGCTACCAAGTTGGGATGTTCTGTACGGAGCTAAGCTTGCACGACGTCTATGGTGCGGTTCACTGTAAGGCAAAATGAGATAGGGTGTGAGCGTATACGCACTGCAGCGCCCGGCTAGAGAAAGGAAAACTCTGAGCTTGCTCGGTTTGTTTCAAAGCACGCATAAATGGATTCAGTGCATTTATAATGCGCATTACATAGCAAACGGTGCACGGCGTTGTTTAAAGCCAACAACTTGACAGGAAAGCTCAGCAGCGCCACGTACATGAAGACCGAAAGCTTCATGCTGACCAAAAGAGCCACAGAAATTTCATCAGGTATTCAATACAATATTTGCCTCATCTCATCACACCTCTCGAGTCCAGGTCTTCGAATTCCAATGAACCCAGGGATTTGAACCAAAGGGCTCACTTGAGCTAATTACACGCCCGTATATTACTCACTATACTTCATCTTCCCTCAAAATATTGAAGGCTGAGTCCCACAACCCAAATCCTGTCCATGGCAGAGCTGAGAGGATGATCAAAGAGGGAAATGGACAAAAGCCGGGTGTCCGGACCGCCATCAGAACTATAAGAGGTTTCTTTCAGCTCAATCGTTGACCCTGCTTACTACTTACTTACTGTCGCGTCTCTCGTTATAATGAACAAGAATGGCACAGGGCCACAGGTTCAGGCTCCGAAGTACGCTGTTGCTTTTGGGATCAGAATTCGGCTGATGTGGGTTATTCTGCAGGCACTTGAACGACTTAAGTAAAGCTCTTGCAAGTGAAGTCAGGATCTTACTAGCCGAAGTGGGCAAACTTAGAGAAGAACGCCGGACTCTTCAATAGTGCGTCTATTCATTCATTTCCGTAAGCTTGGCGCTGAGAGTTCTTCTGTACAGTGAGGTCGCAGAAGTCATGCAGATGAAGTCCAAGCGCGGAGCGGGTGGAGAGTTTTCGTCTGACTGGAAGCCTGAAGTGCGTCACTCAAATTATATCCTTTCAACCATGACCTTCTTACCGACATTTCGTGTTACAGAAGCCACAGCCATTACTACAGGCTCCAGAACAACCCCTCGCACTTGAAGGCCCGCCAGCACCAATACAAGCCCGTCCAGGATGGCGCACCGTTCATCCACGTCCTGAGTACAAACCTAGGTCCCAGCGTGCCCCCACGAAGCCAGCCGCCCCGCCGGCACCCGCGATGCCTTCCATGGCTCCTTTGGCCCCATCTCCCGCTCCCGAACCTGCTTGGGCACAGTGGAGACGTATGCCTCTTCTTTTTTTGCGTCTTGCTGAGGCTCATTTACTTCAATCCCTTATCAGCGAACCCACTTCTCGCTCCGACGCCGGTCGGGTCTCCGATGTCACCTCCTCCAGCGGCGGCGGCGGCGCAACCCCGTGGACTTTTCGGTGCGCTCTTCCAGAAATTCTTGGCTTTTTTGCGTTGTTTCAACATAGCTACAGGTCCTCCTACCCCGCCACCGCGGTAGACTCCTCGTTCATCACCATCTTATGGTCGTATAGTTCCAGACCTCAGCCTCAAACTTCTTGAAGTGTATCACCTCTTTATACCCTGACCATTTACTCAGTTTCATTCGTGTTTGATCTTTTATTGCTTCGCGATCTTATTGACTTTTGTCGTTTTTATGTGACTTCTTATTATACCCTGTACTCCTATCTATATATTTTTGGTTCTATGTAGATCTTGTGTCCATAGCCGACGACTGAGTTTGATACGTAGCCGAGCTGTGGCAATGTGGCATCATTTCGCAAGGATATTGATACGTAAGTCTGAGCCTGCTCCAGGAAACCATGCGC
>JAFLHD010017851.1:0-13798 GCA_018856295.1 Blastosporella zonata
AGTAATGGCTCTAAGCACATTAGGATGCATCTCTAATATGCTTAGAAACATTACTAATATTGAGTCCTATCTGTGAATAACATATGGCGTGCTACAAGGCAACTCGTCTTTTTTTGCTTTTTCTTGGCTTGACGGGGTTGAGCGTTTGCCGCCGGAAAATGCCGGCGCCTATTTCTTCGCCCATGAGCAAGTCTCATCTTGAAGCATCCATGACGCTCAAAATTTACATCTCAAGGTATCCTACTACTTGCGGATGGGCTCGTTTCATTGTCTGAGATTTCATCTGGTAATTTCACTGATCTTAGCACTTTTATTACGCCTCAGGACAGCCAGCTTTCAGTCCCTGACGTATGGCTTGATCCCCAGCAGGGAGTTTTAGGTTTCAGAATTATAGTTACTCCGCACTGACCGTGACAAGACAAGCACCCACCACTTACGAGGACGACAACGTTATTCCCAAATCTATCGCACTTGTGGCTACGCTGTCACTGTTCTGTATATACTACTTTGATCAACACCGTGGTACATGGGCTGAGTATACAGTAATTGGAGGACTCAATTGAGCTACTGGCAGAATCAGGCTCAGATCTTGCTTAGACGTATTGCTAACTTTTGCCCCTACGTCTATGAAAACTGGGCAGCCACGAGTAGTTTCATGATGGGCGCGATCTGCTCTGATCCCTCATTCTATCACGGGTAACAGAGTGTCTGGGCATAGCGTTACTTGACGTTCGAAATCTAAGCTTAATGTGATCGTGGTATAAAGAGGTGTGCAGAGTACCTTTCTCTGCACCGAGTTTTGATAACAGGTCTCACCACTCAGTAAAGACGCTGGTCGTCTCTCAAAAATTCTCTACAAACCATGCGTATTTTTGCTCTCCTCATTTCTCTTCCAATTTTCGTTCAAGCGCTACCCACCGAATACGAGCGGGCCGTTTTCCCTCGAGCACTCAGGGGCAAAGCGAAGGCGCCGGCCAAGAACACCGTAACAGACAAAGATTTCTTCCTTTCATGCCCCGGTGCTGCAGGTGCGCGTCGCATAGTCTGCCAGTCGTCCAGCATTCTTAACTTTCTACAGGATCGCCAAATGTCGAACGAGCGGACAGATGTACCTTGGTGATTTACCTTCCTATATGGTGTAATGGCGCGATGTATTGATACCCTGATTCACCAGATTAATATTCAGAACAATCCCGATGCAACAATTTTCAAGAACCTTGGTAGTCCCCAGCTGAAGTCCGTGCCGCTCAAATTCAACTGCCGTGCCCTGTAGATTAATACTTACTACAGCTGCGCTGGTGGAACCACTCCCACTTCGGTTACACTTGGAGGATCCACCTCAGTTTCGACGACTACATCAGTGAACATGAATTTTGGCATCAGTTTTGAGGGCATCTCGATCGGGGGTGGAATGTCGACGTCAAATACCAAAACGACTGAAACCACGAAGTCAATCACGTATACCGTCCCTCCCGGAAGGCAAGCCATTTTGACCGCCGGCTTCAAATTCCACTCTCAGACGGGCAACGTCCAAGTCAACTATGGGAATCGGGTTAATGGTCATTTTATCGTAAGTTCGGACGCCGCATGAATGAGACCCGCGCCATTCACAATTTTCAAGTGGTTCACCAACGCGAAAATTACGAAGCTCATTCCTGACGGTGGGCCGCCCCAGTACCAAATCCACGAATCGAAATGCGGTTAGTAGATACAAACACTGTGCAGCTTCTTTTGATAGCTTGATTGGGGGTTCTTGGCGACAGGTACCGACGCATTCGACATCGACAACAAAACATAATGTGTTCCTAATTCCTATGAACTACCAAGGTTAGGGGCCTTCTGTGCCTGTGTCAAGCCCAACGCAATTCAAAGCTACAGTTTCGGTTGCAAGATTGTAAATAGCTGATGGAGAGCAATGCATGCATTCGTAGTGGCTACATGGTCGCATGAGCTCGGAAAACGCAAGAAAACAAAACGGAGGGGACGAGAAATACTGAATGAGGGAGAGCAAACACACTTCAGTACACCGAAGGGGAATCGAACCCCTGCCGCTTGCTTGGAAGGCAAGCATGATAACCACTTCACCATCGGTGTATAAAAACAAGAAGTTGGAGGGTAAATAGTATGGTAGGAGGCATGGCGAGAAGAAGGAAAATTGATAACCTATTGTGGGATACACCGAAGGGGAATCGAACCCCTGCCGCTTGCTGCCACTGGAGATGGAAGGCAAGCATGATAACCACTTCACCATCGGTGTATTACTTTTTCACAATTAGAGCCTTGGAAGGGTCGATCAGCTGGTGTGTATTGTGAACTAGAAAGTGTGGGTTACAGAAACACATAAGGAGTAAACGAACACTTAAAAAATTTAATAACCTCCCCCAAGTCCTAGACCTAACTTATCCTTATAAGCAAATTCCAATTCTAGAAAACCGGTTCCGGAACCCTCAGCCCTCGACCTGCATTCAACTCGTCCCCGTAGTCTGCGAACAGCCAATTGAGTACAGCGGCCAGACGGATACCAGCTTGTGCGAGGAGCTTCTCGATGACCAGGTCATCCTTAATGACGCCCGCATACTCCGGAGTATCAAGTTGGAGAAGGGGTGCACGAGGAGTGAATTCCTCTGCGCGTTCATCCTCTGCATCTTCGTCGCACCCGTGGTGATCACGGCCGACTCCCCTTATCGCAGCCCTTTCATTATTCGAAAAGGAGGTGCCCCCATTGTACGGGGGTTCGTCGAGCTCACGTGGCCAGACGAACTCACAGTTGAGCGCGTGGATAGGCTGTGCCCAATGGTATGGGCACAAAGTGGCGTCGTCAGTCTCGCTGGGGTTAAATGTGAACGTAGAAAGGACGGTCTGCCAGAAGGAGCCGCCTGTGGCGGAGGGGGTGGGGCAGGAGAGCCAGGAGGGAAGCTCAGAGGCCCACTGGGAGAGAATGCCTTCCCACATGATGCGTCGCACGTAGGAGTCGTAGATGGTTCCGCGGAGAGCGAATTCGATCTGGCGGGAGGGGAGGGGACGCGTATAGTTCTTGGGCGTCTCGCGGATAGCTTTGGCGATGAGGAGGCCATCCCAGACGGAGTGGAGATCTGGGGGAACAAGATTCAGCCTCGAGTGGCATAACACGTTTAGAAGCGGAATGTTTGTCAAGATGACAAGATAGCAGAAGAATATTCACTGCCTCAACGAGTAGAAGAACAATTGGACAGCTATTCTGCGTCGGTCACCGATTGTGGATAAAACAAAAGAAGGTGCTGATAGAATTGTCAAAAACAACTTGCAACTTACTTGTGACTCTCCCTCCAAATTTGACCTTGTTGGAGTTGCCTCCACGGTCACGACCTGTGAGATGCAGAGGCATGTGCATGTCACCGACGAAATGGATGAGGAACTTGAGTGCCTCGTTGGCGGTCGTGATTGAGCTGTCACCGTCCATGTACTCTTCTAGCAGGTTGGTCGTATTCCTTATCCCTCCCAAAACGTTGTGATTTGGCGCTCCATCCCATCCTCCTGAGCCAGGGAACTTGCAAGTCTGTGACGGATGGTCGCCCACACCGCCAACATAATGCAGTGGGGCTGACCAACGCATCCTATACTTCAAGCGGTCAGCCCACGTCGCGACGGGGGCTAAATGGCAGAGTGGCTGGTCGGGCTCCGTAGAGGTAACATTGAGGACGTCACATAGGACAGGGAAGACAGTGGGGTGAAGATGGATCTGAGCTATGGTGGCGACGACCTCATGGCCAGCAGCGCCCCAAGCAACAGCCGCAGGGAGACCTGTGAGTAACAGGAAGAACGGGGAGATGTACATTGTAAACTACAAAGGCCTTATGCCTTTGTTATAAGGACAGCCAAGACCAACACCGCCATTTATGGACGCGTCAAGAGTCATGCTACCATCACGTGCCTTGCCCCCACCCCCTTTTTTACCCTTATTTAGTACCACTTCATTCAACCAACATGGCTCAAGCTGGGCTGAGCAAAATCGCTATTGAAAGGAATCAAAAAATTCTTTTGGACATCATATCTCAGCCTGGCAATGGCAAGCTCTCCGTCTCAACAGTCATACGACGTCATTTTATTAATTGTCTTTTTTTCTAGATATTTGTGCAGATTGCAAGGTGCGAAATCCCAGATGGGCGTCGTACAACCTCGGAATATTTCTATGGTGCGCATATCTGACTTCTCAGGCTCTCATAGTTAACAAATGAGTTGGAACAGTGTAAATTGTGCCAGTATTCATCGGAAAATTGGCACACACATCACGAAAGTGTATGCTACACTTGAAATGGTCGTCTGCTATTACTGACTTTCCTCAAGTAAGAGTATTACTATGGATACTTGGACAAAAGAACAGGTCGAGGTAAGTGTCCTTTGCTTTGAAAGTGACCAGTTGCTAAGCGCTCTCGCAGTCTATGAAGTCAATAGGCAACATAAAATCCAATGCCATATACAATCCCAACGAGGTCAGAAATCCACCACCTCCTAACCTTATGGACGCAGAGAGGGATAGCGAGCTCGAGCAGTATATTCGGTGTGAGTCCCTGCGTCTGTTTAACCAGGGTACATTTGTCATTGAGACTCGGTGTTAGCAAAGTATCAATTCAAGCGCTTCCTACACAAGTCTGCCTTTGTAGCCTCAAAACTTGGCCCTTCTAGGACTATTTTACTCGCGAACGGAGGCTCGTCATCTCGAGACCCGTCAACACCTATTCCATCGGCAGTTTCGAGTCCCCCCGTTTCGACCAGTTCACCGCAAATACCGGCACGCCGTCAATTTACCCTCTCGACTGCGCCCCCCTCTTTGGCTGCGCCCCCTGCTAGGACTGCTACCGCTCCAACGCCCATCTCCCAATACCCACGTCAGCCACAAGCACAACCTCAAACTAATGGAACTCCGAGCACAAGTAGGGGTGGGGTATGGGAGGACCTGGTCTCTTTGCAAGGCCCGTCATCCACCTCATCTCTCCCACTTCAGTTTCAAGCGCCGCTGCAGACGCCACTGAACGTACACGGATACCAAACGTCAATGGCCTCGGGAATCAACCCCTTCCAACAACAACATATCGCCTCCAACCCCTATTCTCAGCAGTCATACTCTACAAGTTTCCAAAACCCTTCATTTGCGCCAGAGGCACGATTCTCCCCCGCTGGGACCCTCAACGGCTCTCAGCAGTCGTATTTCGCCAATCAGCAACCCCTCATGTCTGCACCAGCTATGCAGGCGCAGAACAGCAACAACTTCTTTCAGCCCCAGCCCCAGCAGGCGCTCCAGGTCCAGAATGGTGCGCAGGGGCTCTTCCATTCGGGCAACGCTCAGGGTGGCAGCTTCATGTCTGCCCCCGCGACGCAGGGTCACTTTTTGTCGACGAGTCCCGCGCAGTACCCGTCTCATAGCCCACAGCCGATGTTGTCGATGACGCCTCAGCCGCAGATGTACTCGACTACGCCCCAGCCACATATGTTCTCGACGACCCCACAACCACAGCAGCAGCCTCAAATGATGACACAGTTCATGTTGTCGCCCAGCCAGCAGTTCCAGATGCAACAGCAGGGCGGTTTAGGGTTGGGGTCTCTGCAGCAGGGCCAGACGACTATGGGGACTATGGGCCACCAGCAGCCGTTCTTCGGCGGTGCTGGGCCGCCTCAGCCCATGGGACAGTTTGGTGGAGGCTTCTAGCAGGCATAATAACCATTTTCGGCGGGCGGATTTACTGGAGGCCAACCGTGGAGCACTCTCTAGTACTCTGTCCGTCGGCGATTTCTTTTTTCTTTTTCTCTTGGGATATTTGGATGGAGCTTTCGTCGCATTTCTGAGCTCGTACATGCATAATTTACTTAATCTACCTCATCTCATGGGCTTAGTATTAGTACTCTTTCCAGCACAGATGCTTGGAGTGTTTATTCGATGTACATGTATGTTTTGCATGCAATGTTACTATGACATAGTCGAGTCAACGGACGTTCTTGAGGAGTTCTGGCAGAATTCGATACGTATGATACACCTAATCCAAGGGGGACCCCGTTGGTTGTCGCCCCCGCCCCCGCCTAGTTTTCAGACGAAATTGTGGTGATGATGGGGGAGGAGAGAGGGGGATACCAGGTGGTGTGAAATGGGCTGCCTTGGACTGTATTCACCATGATGGTCTTTTGTGTAGTGGGTGTTTGTCGGTGTCTACGAATCTACGGTTCATGCGCCTGGAACAAGCATCACCGCGCTCCGCGTCCAATCAGGCCTTTCAACTCCTCAATCGACACCTGCGTCCGCGCCGCACATACAATCTGCCTTATCCTCTACACCTCTTTCCAACTTGTGCTTCTCCCTCTTGATACGATTCGAACGCCCCAGAATCAGGCGTTGTCGCCTCTAGAGTTTTCACTTGGGGAAGGAGCATCCCGCCTGCAATGTCCTCTTAAGACCTCGTCGGAGGATATGATGCAGTCGAACATCCCACGTAACATTCGGGACGGTCGCTAAAAGATCCTTCAGGCTCAGCAGACGATCGAGCCACACGTACACAAAGCGGTGACATGGCCCACATGCCACATGGGACGTCATTGTAGTCCGGAGGAAAAGTAATTGTCGTGCTTTTGCCCCCTGGGGAAGAGGTCGCGAAGGATCTCTTCGATTGTGCGCTTGATTGGTGCAATGTGATCCCGGGGACATGGGGTGCAGTAGTATATACGAGTCTGGAAACGGATACTGGATCTTCGGGACTTGGATCTACCCGGAGCTTCAGATACGTGAGCTTGTCCCATGGGGGAGGTCACGCATTGAGTAGATCCCAGTACAATGACAACTCTCGCATGTGCGGCGTGTTGCTGAATAGGTCGAGGCAGGCCCTCGGGGAGAAAGCACGTCCCATTTGAGATGGAAGTACAAGAAGCGACGGAATGCGTGCGGTGGAAGCATATCGAGGCATGTCGCGGTCTACGTCGAGCAGAGAAAGTTCGAGGTGAGGAAGGAGCTCTCGCGCGTGCACGATCTGATAGGCTTATGGACGCGTTTGTAGGCCGAGCAGGCGTGCGATGAATGCAGAATCTGGCTCGAAAATTGACATTCTGTCGAATATATGTTGCTTGTAAGTATATGTCAGAAATGAAACTCGAAACTCTTCGGGGTTTTCCTACGACCAATTCCTCTCACTACTTCAGCCCTCTCCACCTCGACAATAGCACGTTCTCGTTCATCATGACTTGGCGCAGGAAACATGATTCTGCAGTTGACAGGCCATCTGTGGCTTGTTGACTGGCTCACGGCGTTGTGATGGGCTTTGTTTCGTTTCATTGCTTGCGAGTACTCTTGCATGCTCCAAAGGAGGGGCCGCGCTTGGTAAAGTACAACACGGCTCGTTGCGGTAAGTACAAGCTAGAGAAGCCGGATACACTCTGGCGTGCACGAGGCTGGGCAGTTTTCAAACTTCCACCATGCCAATGCACCGTTTGACTCCCAAAAGAACAAACAAGCATTCGAAACGAGGAAGACACGCTACAAATGCTTATTCTACATGATCACCCTCCGACACCTCCCGCGGACTCGGGAACGTGAGACTCTGCCAAGCCATGATGAGAGCGATACTTGTCTCGACGAGTTCCTGCACATTTAATGCCTCCCGAGTGTTAAAAGTACCTACCACTCCCGGCACATACACTGCTAGATAGAGCATGTGCAGAGATAGCGCCAATAATGCAGAGATCGGAGTTTTTCCACCAAACGATCGTGACCGCCAATTAAGGATGATCTGCAGAAGCATGCCAACGAGATCCATCGAATACAAGACGCAGGTAGGGAAGGTCGCGAGTAAAGTTTGGTTATCCGGCTTCAATGGTAGGGTTTTAGCGGGGATGGCTGCGAGTTTCTGAAGTGGGAAGAAGTAGTAAATAGCAACGGCAAACAGGAAAAGCTAACAGAGGGTTTCAGCGTCATGGCAAAACAAGCGGATGGCGTGGTAGAGGCTTTACCCCGATTTTTTGTTGATTGCTCGTCCGAGCCTCTAGGCGCTCGCTCGCTCTCTCCAAATGTGTTGGCTCTGCCTGACGTATAGTAGGAACCCATCCGTTAAAAGAAACAACATCAAGACGGTACACTGCCTTGATCTGTGTCAACGGCAGCAGGGACGTAACGACCACAGTACAGAGCACCCCAAACCAGCTCAACATCGAGTGGTTGTGTGGGATCCCCTTAGCAATGATCAAGTCTAGGTCGTTGATGATCATGGCTGCGGCGACCAGGGTTGTCCCGGGTATGCTGAGCGAGACGGAAGATGTCCTGCTGAACCAATACTGAATGTCCAGACATATTGTAATCAAGGTAATCACGGTCCTGTATGAGTATTTTTTAGCATAAAAGTATCATTAAAAAGAGTGTGGATTACGATATAGTATTCAATATCCAACGCCTTCTTGGATGCGCGTCCTCGCTATATGTTATGCCAAGAAGGCCATCTATTGGTAACCTTGTAAGCAGCGTTTCATGATCAATGGATGGCGGGAGGCTCACGCGTCATCTCAGCCTTATCATGTTCGAAGGCTATGGCATCATCCGTAGTGTTGAAGGGGTGCCACTTCTGTTCCTCGAATATGTCGGCCAAGCTCATTTTTGCAGCTGTGCGTCCGATATACGAGACTTTCCAACTGACATCAATAGAGGCGGGTTCTGATGGTATGTTAGAGAGTGTTTCAATTGTTTGAGGACGGGATGCAATGCGTACCTTCTGGGGGTGTTTCTTCAGTTCTTGGCTCCGTGCAGTTTTCACGTTCTACTGGGATTTCCAAGAGGTCCTACAAGCCTTGCGGGTGAGCTATGCATTAATTTAAGATGCAGAAGTGAATTGACCTTTTGTCCGAGTCCATATCTTGACAAATAGAAATATGGAGCGTAGGCCCACTCTCTAATGGATCGCCCTGTGGATTTATCCGGAACGCGCAACTGAAGTAGGGTCTCCCAGTTGCCATTCGTACGATGCAAGCCTTTGCAGAAATACTGATTTGGTTGGGTCAGGACGGCTCTTCCGCACTGTGGTATCCGAACGTCAAAAGATACATATATTTAAAGATGAATTATACATACCGAACTTTGTTTCAGCTTTCTGTGTGCTTTGAGGAAAGCATTGAAGTCAATTAGTCTATCTTCGTCCAACATACGAATATGTGTCCTACGTCAAGTCAGCATCCTTCCCATGCGGGAGATACAATAAAATGAAGCAATACCGTGTGACAATGTACGGATGCGCCTTCAGAGGATCTTGGCCATTCGTCAGCTCAAGTGATGAAATTGGTATGGGCCACGCAGGTGAGCCCGAAGCTTGAGGTGATTCTAGAAGTGCTAGAGGGTCTACGTCGACATCAAAATCCTCAAAGTCTGATACCTTCGCCGTGCGGTTATGTATAGGTGGTGTACATCGGCTTCGGATGCCATGGAATTGGATAAGCGGTACGGTGACAGCAAAGCTCTCTAGAGCCATATCTGACAGTGCTTTCTCGTACGTGTGATGGGAACCCAAAGGGAATCTGCACAGAAGGTCAGTCAGTTACTGCCAAGCGGTTTTACTGAGAACTCACGGCCATGATCGGACAGGAAGCATGTTTACAGTCTCAGGAATATAACTTGAATAGTTTGTGGTATAATCCATCAAAGACGGTGAAGTGGGTATGAGCATGACAGATCCTCGAAGGTCATAGTTGGTTAGGTTAACGTGTCGACTGCACCAAGAACCATTAACAGCTTTACAAGAATTGTTTAATCAAAAACTCACAATAGTGCAGTTGGAACTGTGAAGTTCACTGTAGTGTGCAGGTTCTTGTCGGATAATTTCACTCCCCGGAAGATAATGTCAGAAAACAATGATTCTTCCGTCAGGTGTTCCACCTCCTCGTCTATGTCCGCTGAAGCCGTGTCGCCCTTGCTGGCATATGTTCCATTGATATGTGACGCATCTTTTGAGGTACGTAGCCAAACTGTTGCGGCAAGATCGAAAGTCTTCTGCCTGTCGATCAAAGGTTGGACAACTGCTTGGTTTTTTATGTTCTCCGTGCCAGATTTGAGATACATGTCCTTGTTGGGCCGAAGGAATACGTTAAGCATCTTCGTCAAGGTGGTGGCGGTAAACAAGATGAAGCCGAGGATGCACAGAGAAATCACAGCACACAGAGAGAAAAGCAGGCATTTGCAGCCTGAAATAGGCTTCTTTCGGGGAGGAGGACCTGGGTCAAGTCTACCCTTAGAGTTATGAGGTGGCATTAAACTGATGTGGTCGTCGTCGCTGTAGACAGAGAAGTTCAGGATCAAGATACACCGCCCATGATTCTGGTCCAAGGTGGCAAGGCATCGCATTATTTTTAGTCGTGACCGGAACCGATAGCTGCTGTCAGCAGCGATTCGACAGGCTCGGCTCCTCCTCCTCCCCAGCTGCTCTAAGAGTGCAGACATCATTGTTTAGTATTTCAGGAAGATCTACACTGGTTGTATTACAATGCCACCGTTCTCAAAACACGAGGTTTGGACGAGATGCACATGCGAATTGTACCAATACTAGTAGCCATTATACAAGAACCGACTGCGTCATGTGGCCCATTCACAAAAGCGGCCAAGCCAAGCCCACCGACAATGCGCACGCTTGAGTGATCGAAGGGCCTATTGTGATGCTGGTACAAGCGAAAGGCCATTATCCATGTTTGATATTTCCCACCATGGGCGAGAATTGCTGCCAAAGCTGAACAGTGCTGAAGAATAAATAGGCCCAAGTTTGGTGTAAGGCCCTCCATATTCACCCCTCAAGCCCTCAAGACCACCACCAACCACCAACGTCAACAAATGCTCACCCGAAGCAAAGCCCGATCCATCGCACAACGCGCCGCAGCTGCAGCAGTCGCTCGTGAGTCCTTCCAGGTATCACCATCCGCCACGGGACAAGGGACCCACATCCGCTGGAAGTACCCCAACAAGGACGACCTCACCCGCACCTACCTATACTCGGAGTCGCTTTCTTCCTTGTCGAACGGCTCGTCCTCAGGCGGAGACCCTTCCCCCATTACCCCCGACAGCTCCTTCGAAGTCCGCACCCCTACCCCCTTCACGCCGCAACGCAATCACAAGCCGCTCACCACGCCGCCACGGCTCTCCCCTAGGAAAGTCCAGCGCAGCCCTGGGATCACCCAAGACGGCGTGACGCGCATCGTGCTATCAAAAGAGTCCGCCGATGATATGATGCTCCGATACGTACAGGCCGACAACCAACTCAGCCGCATTGCGGACCGGGAGCTGGAGATCTTGCTCAGGGAGCGGGAGGTGGCCAATATGTGCTTCGACGGGGCATTCGACATGGACGTGGACACAGTGGTGTCTGGAAGCTGGCAGTACCAGGAGTCAACTTCAACCGAGATCGACATGAAAGACGAGGCGCAGGTCGGAGAAGAGCCTCGAGAGGAGGTTCCACCAATGGCGGGGCCGTCGAGACGAGCAAAACTGTTCGGTCCTGAAGGAACTGAGCTAGTCGATCCAGTCACGTTCAAACCATACTCGATGGAGTCTGCTCGGGAATCCAGGGTCGAGGCCTGGAGACAAGGATTGTAGTGAAAACTTTGATACTGCCATTCAAATTACCACCACACGACCATGTAACGCACCGATACATGACCTTGACCTTGACGAACACCACACTGCCACCATGTATTCATTATGCCCTCCGTTCATACTAGTATGCTTTCTCCTCTATTATGCCATTGCACAATCTCGGCCGAGATATGCTTTTCCATTTTTCTTCTTGTATCCTTATTACATCTGTTGATAAACCAGCTTTGGAATAAGTACGATATATTTAGAGTATCAAGTCAACATATAAAGCGTGAAGCGCAAAGTAATAACATACTTCCTCAAACACCCCTCCTCCTGGATCCTAAAAAGACGCTGCCCACTCCCTCAAATCAAACGTCGACTTCTTTGCCTGGTCCATCCATTTATACGTCTGCGCCCATCACACCAAGTCAATGATAGCTCCGTACAGACTTTCGAGACAAAAGCAACCCACCAAAAGCTCCTTCGGCGTCTTTCTCTCCTCAGGGTCTTTCAGCAGACACGCGTCCACGAAATCGTTCTCGTCTTCCGTGAATTCTGGCCCAAGACGCGGCGCAGGCTCCTTGACAATCTGGTGCATCAGTTCAATGATGCTCATCGATGAGCCCTCGCTGTTGTGGCTTGCGCTTGCGCTGCGACTCTTGCGGCGCGCGGTCCGCCCTGGAATCATAGTTGTCATCTCGTTAGTGATGGGCCGTGATATGTTAGGAAGTACATACCGAGGGTGAGGGTGTTAGGGTTATCCGGTGTGTCCAAGTCCGAATCGTTCTCCTCGTCGTCAGAGGGGGCAGAGTCGAGGAAGGGGAAGCGGCCGAGGGCGAGCTCGATGAGGGAGATGCCAAGGGACCAGACGTCCGATTTGACAGAATATTCGGCGCCTTGAATGCGTTCCGGCTATGGGGGGCGGGGGTGCGTCAGGGTCAGGGAGCACTGTGCTTGGGTGGACTTGCACTCATGTATATTGATGTGCCCACGAAGGTGTTGGCGATAGAGTTGATGAGCTCGCCTGATACGCCAAAGTCGCACAGCTTGATTTCCCCTTTCGAGTTGAATAGGATGTTAGAGGGTTTGATATCTGTGTTGCATCGTAAATACTAATTCGAACATCGAACGTGGGAAATACCGCGATGGATGATTCGATGCACATCATAGAGATACATCAAGCCCTCGATAACGACGTACGCCATCTGCCGAACGACGCGGATATCGACTGCGCCGACACTCTTGTATATCCCGTCAAACGAGCCCTTGTCCATGAACTCCATGCAAATGCAAATGTTCGGGTCGACTTGGAAGGCGCCATACGTCGAGATGATGTAAGGGGACTTGCACGAGTGCATGATCTGCAGTTCCCGCAGGATTTGCTTTCGTATCGTCGGCTTTGCTTCGATCAGCACAATCTGCCAACCGCGAAGATAAGTAACTCCATACGCGCAGTCAGACGGGTTTACAGACCTTTTTTGCCATCACCGTGCCACTCGGCACATGCTCCACCTTCATGACGCTCCCGCCGTTCCCCTGCCCCAGCTCCGCCAAATCCTTCAGGTCAGCGTTCTTCAGATCGGTGATCTCAACTGGCGCGGATGGCTCGAGCTCCATCTTCGCCAACGTTGCGTGTATAAGTGCACTGTGACGTCCAGTGTTCACGGTTGACCCCAAAGCCGACTCGACAGCTGGAGAAAGGAAACCCTGCACTGGCGCAGCATCGCCGAGCGGTGGAGGTCGCCGTTTGCTGGGCAGCGGTTGGGGGCCTAATGGGCGCCGTGGGGGTGACGAAACATTGGTGAGGGTGGAGAAGGACTGCGGGGGCGGTGGGGGTGGCATATCTTCTGCCGGATTCTCAGAAATCACCAGAGCCTTGAAGTTGCGTTTCGTGCGCAAAGGAGTGGCCATGGCCGAAGAGTGAGAGAAGAAGTTGGTCTACGATGGTTATTGAATGAGTTTGGGAGCCATGGAGACCACCAGAGATTAACAATTAAACTGACCGTCTACGCGGGGTTTGTAGCCTGACGAGGTTGCTGATCGGGTCAGTGATCAACAGGTTGCTGAAAGGGTAAGAACGAAATGTATGATACTCACCTCCTGCTTCGGCTATGAATAGTCTGGGCGCTTCCAACAAGAACTAGACACGCTCGAGATGGAACAATGACTGGGCAATAATATGATCATGGCCGTTTCAAGGAGATCATATTTGGTTGATGCTTGTATTTGAAACACTTGACG
>JAFLHD010017852.1:0-22588 GCA_018856295.1 Blastosporella zonata
TCGCTTTCCTGACCTTCGAGCTTTTGTCTAACGGAGGGCGGGTAGGTTCGAATTGATGCTGCGCATGAAGGCCAACTACCTGTGGCCGGCTATGTGGGGCAGGTACGTTTATTGTTTTCCATTGCTACATTGAGCCTTTGATTAATCTTCGACGTATAGTGCCTTTGCAGTGGACGACACTGAGAACCAGTATCTCGCCGACTTGTACGGTATCGTTATGGGAACCAGGTATGCTTCTTTTGTCGGCATTCGACCGCTGAACACTTATAATAATCATTTCAACAGTCACCAGGAGCCCATGATGCGCTCCACTCCGAACGAGTGGGACCTTTACGGTAATGGAACCTGGGACTACACTGTCAACGCAGACAACATCAAGGCTTACTGGCTCGCTGGTACACAACGCGCCAAGCCCTATGAATCTGTGTATACCGTTGGCATGCGTGGCTTTGGAGATTGTGTGTCTTTTGCCTTAGAGCTGTCGCCTTGAAGTATTTTTTGATTATTGCTTTGTAACAGTGCCTCTTGCTCAAACGACGGATATTTCCCTCTTGGAGCAGGTTCTTTCTGATCAGACAAACATCTTGGAGAGCGTGTATGGCGACAATGTGGCTGCCATCCCCCAGATCTGGTGTCTCTGTTCGTCCAATTTCTTTGTTTGAGATTTAATCCTTATCGATTGTTTTCAGACAAGGAGGTCGAGGGCTACTATGATGCTGGTATGACTGCTCCCGATTACGTTACCCTGCTGTGGACAGACGACAACTGGGGCAACATTCGTCGTCTTCCGCTTGCCTCTGAACGTAACAGGACCGGAGGCGCTGGAATCTACTACCACGTATGTCATATTCATCTCCACTTGCACGCGTTGGATAATCATCTAATTGCAGATTGACTACGTACGCAACCTTCAATTCAGGCTGTTGTTCTGTCGAGTGATGGGTATTCATTGTTTAGGTTGGCAGCCCGCGCGACTTCAAGTGGATCACCTCCAGTCAAATTTCCAAGGTACGTTAAATTTCTACCAATATTCCTCGATTATCAATCTCACACAACGCGTTAGATCTATGAGCAGATGTCCCTCGCTGTTGACCGTGAGGCAAACCGCCTGTGGATTCTCAACGTCGGCGACCTCAAGCCCTACGAGCGTGAGACCGAGTTCTTTCTCACCCTTGGCTGGAACTCTACCATCTGGAACCCGACCACCATCGAAAATTACGTCTCCCTCTGGGCTCAGCGCGAGTTCGCCGTTTCCGCTCCTGTTGCGGAGACCATCGTCGAGATCGTTGGCAACCTCACTCAGTGGAACGCAAGGAGGAAGCCTGAGCTTCTTAACTCGACCACTTACAGCTTGGTCAACTACCGCGAGTAAGTCCTAGCACATCTGTTCTTGTGAATCAGGTACTGATATAAGTGTAATAGAGCCGAGAACGTCGTTGCTGATTGGGCTAACCTCGAGGCTGCTTCGACCAAGATCTACAACAGCCTTTCCGAAGCCTACAAGCCTGCTTTCTTCCAGTTGATTCAACATCCCGTCTTGGCCAGCGCCAACGTTGCTAACCTTGTGAGTCGAAGTTCAAGCGCCCCATTCCAATCAGGCTGATCTCTTTATAGCTTGTCACCATTGGCTTGAACAACCTCCGCGCATCGCAGGCCAGGTTAAGCACTAACGAGTTGGCTGACCTTGCTGTCACATACTTTGAGGGAGACTACGATCTCGAAGAGCAGTATCACACCTTGCTCAATGGTAAGTGTCAGATGTTCTTGAGAGCCATTCAGTCCTTGCTGAACAGTCTTTCTAATATAGGGAAGTGGGACCAGTGCGTATCACAAGACTTCTACCTATTCAACCACTGATTGATTTTTTTATTTCAATTTTGCAGCATGATGGACCAGACCCGTGAGCTACTCTTGACGTCCCTTGTGACGATTTTCGCTGACTTTCTTTTTAGATCTCGGATATTACTACTGGCAGCAACCCATGACCAACTCGTCAGTTCCCCTCACGAATCGTTCCAGAGGATGGGCAGACTAACTTGTTTTAGAATGGCCGCCGTCAACCGCGTTCAATCAAAGAAGCAACCTCTTCCCGGTGTCATGCGCATCTCCCCGGAAGGCACTATGGGTACATGGTGAGTTGCTTTTTTCATTCACTTAGAACCGGGTGCTCAATCGAATATCTACCCAGGCCTGGCGACAACCCTAACCAGTGCGCCCAAGGATACAGCTGCCCTTACCCTACTGTTACCCTGGACCCCTACTCGCCCTTCGGTAATCTGTATATCGATGTCGGTGCTGGTGGCCCCGCTCCCTTCACATGGAACGTTACCTCCAACGCAACTTGGGCTGTCGCCTCACTCACCAAGGGATCAATCTCGCCCTCCAACACTGAAGAGCGTGTCTTCATCAGCGTTAAGGACTGGGATTCCCTCGTTGTGGGCGCCAACACTGCTGTCTTCACTTTTACCGCCATCGCATCCGGCCAGCCCCCTCTCGCTGTCCCAGTCACTCTCGTTGCCACCAAGCAAGCAGCACTTCCCAATGGCTTCAAAGGTAGGCTCTATTTACCCTTCTCGCGCTCATGTGTTTGGCTGATGCCTTTTATTAGGTTTCGTAGAGGGAAGTGGCGCCATCTCTATGGAAGCCGTCCACGCTACTCGCAACACCCCTGTCAATGGCATTGCATGGACCGAGATCCCAGGATACGGTCGCACCCTATCTGGTGTCACCACCTTCCCCCGCGACATTGCCCACGATGTCAACTTCACCGCCGGTACTGGCCCCTCGCTGTCAGTGCTCTCTTATTTCTTCCTCGCTCAATGAAACTCACATGAATACACACCAGGGCCTACGACTTCTACAACTTTGACACCGTCGAAGACAGTGGTAACATCACCGTCACTGTCTACGTCTCTCCGTCGTGGAACATGGGCGAGGCCGATCGCCCTCTGGCGTTTGCTGTGCAGCTCGATAGTACTGCACCGCAAACCCAGGATTTTTTCCCCATCCCTTCACCGGGAGAGACCCCCAACGGCTGGGATACCCCCGATGGCTTTGTTGCTAACAGCATCCTAGGCGTCATCGTGCCCTACACTGGTGTCTCCCCCGGCAAGCACACCCTCACCCTCTGGGCGATCGAGCCTGCTGTTGTCATCCAAAAGATCGTTATTGGTGCGTATCATTTTACAGGCCTTTGAAGCGTCCATGTTGCTAATTCATTCTCAGACTGCGGAGGCGTTCAGCCCAGCTACCTCGGACCTCCCGAGAGTGTCATCATCTAATGAAAATAAATCGCGTGGAGCGAGCGATTTAACCTCGAATGAAACTCGGTTGTAAAAACTGAGAAGCTCACCTTCTCACAGTAGTCCTCGCCACTTTAACAATATTGCCGAAGCCTTCGATATGAGATATACTGTACTGTAAATAAACCCTCCTGACTGAACTTCCTTCAACAATTTGAGAGAATTTCCGCAGAGAATCTTTTTTACAGAGCTTATAGAGGCGTGTATTTGCGGTCGTTGCAAGCCAGCGAAGTTGATAACCGGAGAAAGAGCTGAGAAAGAATGGGAAAACAATATTAGTGAACTTTACTCCATGTCGGTAAAAATGATCAAATAGAATATTGAACTGGTGAGGTTCGTGGAGATTGTGGCTGGTGGAAAGCTGATCCCTAAAGATTTTACATCATCGTGAGTAGGGTTTGCTGCTTCTCGATCGCGACATCGTTCCGAAACTCGAAGCACTTTCTACTACTAGCACTGCTAACTTCTATGTATCACTCTCATATATATTGCTAATTTTCAGCTACTGAACAAGAAATGGAGATCTCCGTTTCAACATCCGCTGATGATCCCAGAGGAAAAGGTGGAAGTTCACTTAAATTAATCAATGATTGAAAGCAGGATCAAATTCATTACACCCGTCACAAATTATATCGAAAATGTTTCTTTACAATATATCTGCCTTACTTCGATATCGGAAATGGTGTCGTTGGATTCCTGGTGAAGCCCGCTCCCTCCGCGAGGAATGCCACAAACAAGATAATAGGTCCACTTGAGACTGGTCAACGTCTTGTCAGCCTGAAGGAGTCAGAATCATCGTCGCCCTGAAATTGGAGGACGGGAGAGTTGTCCTCTCCTGGGATTTCAGGTTATGCGGAAAGTCAGAATTGAAATAGTTCACGGTTTCATGCTTGCCAGGAGCGTGAGTCGTGGTGCAGCCAAGCCCATTTTTTGCATGTTCGCCCAGAGAGACCAGTGGCCGTGTTTTCGAGAATAACCCCCAATATGGAGCACGAAATTTCAAGAGTAGTTTCTAGCAATCAATTTCATTCGCTTTAGCCTTTCTTGAGCACCAAGTCAATACCGAAAATGATTCGCATATATATAATCGCCAGCCTGGTGCTGCTACTCCTCACCCTTGTAAACAATTGTCTAATGATAGGCGCTTCGACGGCGCTTATCAGCGTGACTGTTTTCAGTGACGGATCGGCCGCATCATTCGATTATCTACAACATCCTACCTCTTCACTAGTACCACACGATGCCTAATATTCTGTGGACTACCTCCTACCAAACATCCGGAAAGATCGTGCGTTATAATGCGCATAAATGGTAGTGGATCCCCACTGACCTACATATAATGGCAGATTCGCTCCGCGGCGGCACTTGCAGGGGTGCCAGTGGAGTTACCTGCTGACTACAAGCACTATGTCGACAATAAGAAGCCTGAATTCCTCTCAAAATTCCCTAACGGAAAAATCCCAGCTTTTGAGCAATCTGATGGCTTCCTACTCTTCGAAAGCACCACCATTGCTCGTTATGGTGAGTGGCCCTCGATCACATATTGAGCATTTCTATGCTCTGGCTTCAAAATTTTGATGTGTCTGCACTTACCTCAGTCGCCGGCCTTGCACCCAATGCGAGTCTTCTCGGCAATGACCTCAAAGAGTCCGCGTTGATTGATCAGTGGATCCACCTCGCGGAGAGCGAGCTCGATGGGAACACCACCGTTATCAGCAATCTTCTTGATGGATCTCTCTCTCCTTATAATAAGTCCGTGCGTGATATAATTTTGTACTCGGTGATGATTGCCTGATTCAAATATAGATCCACACCACCTTTACTGAACGCGAACGACGCGTCCTTAAAACGCTTAATGACCACCTCGCCACGCGCACTTTCTTCGTCGGCGAGCGCATTACATTGGCCGACATTTACGTGGCTTCTCAGGTCCGCCGTGCTGCCACCGTGACTTTCGATGCCGCTGCCCGCGCTGAGTTCAACCATCTTACTCGACATCTTGAAACCATCATCAATCAGCCCAAACTCAAGGATATCTATGAGCCTAATGAATTTGTCGAGAAGGCATTACAGTATGTCTCATCTGCCAGGGAGAAGAAGTCCGCGACTTCTCTGCTCAAGGCAGAGAAGAAGACTCAGCCGTCTGAGAATGACGAAGAGGAGCCGGACGTCCCCAGCCGATCCTAAAGTCAAAAATCCTACGTCTGACTACCCTCATTTCGAGTAGTTTATGATGTAAAAAGTGACTTTGCTGTTGTTAGACGTATAATTACACGACGGCAATTCTTTCTCATTGGAGAGCACGAGGAAGATTCGAGTCACGGAAAAATTCTACACGCCTTGACGCTTCCACATGTATTTCATGCTGTATCCATACAGAACAGCTTTGTGCTACGCAATCAACTTGCCCCAACAGTTTATGCGACATAACTCAGGTGACGGTGAGATTCGTCTGAGCGAATACTTGGTCGCTCGTCCCGATTTTGATGGTAAACGTCCCTGGTTCCACAACCCACTTCCCTTGGACTGACCATACAGCAAGCTGTGATGACAAAACAGGAATAGTGACGACGGTAGATTTACCAGCTCTGAAAATAGCGGTCAGAACGTTTCCAAAATGAGATGGAAGAATGATGATACGCACGGGATGTCAACTTTCTGGAAGCCAATGAGCTGTTGATTCGCTGTCACGACAGAGCTGAGGAGATCGGTCATATACACCTGTTTATTCCTTTGGTCAGAAAGAGGTAAAATTATGGCGTGAGGGGCTTCAACGGACCTGAACGACTTCCTTTCCATCAACGGACCCTGTGTTATGAACAGTCACAGAAACACTGAAGCCCTGGGATCGGCCGATGGTTGAAGACGACAGCTTGATGTCAGTGCTGCGTGGTTGATTAGCAGCAGATCCACATCTTTGCATAGAAGGGACAAACTAATTGAATGTAGTATAGCTCATTCCGTGACCGAAACTCCACAGAGGCACCGGGCTGTCGAGCACGTACTGGGCAGAAGGTCAGATACAGTAAAGAAACTCAAATCATATCTCACTTGGTGTCCGAACATCAAGGTGCCGTCATCCAGGACACTTCCCGGATCAAGAGGTCGGCTGCCTTTCAAATAATTGTAGAATACTGGGGTTGTTCCGACGCTCCTTGGGAAGGAGACAGGGAGCTTTCCTGCACCCATCATGAGAAAATAAACGACATGGAGTTTTGGAAATAACAAAGGCATACCAGAAGGATTCACAGCACCGAATATGATCTCTGCCAAGGCGAGCCCTAACGAAAAAGAGATTCCATAAATGTCTCCAACGCTTATCAGACAGTTGCCTACCTCCGAGCTCTCCCGGATAGAACTGTTGAACCACAGCGTCCGCATCTGCGTAGGTCGTATGTCAATAAATATCATTATCGTCAACTTTGGAGGATTCGCACTCTGCTGGATCCACGGCTCGGCGACTGGCTTGCCGCTAACAAACACCACAACGGTAGGTTTGCCGACGGCCTTTACGGCCTGTACCAGAGCTAGCTGTGCTCCCACCAACCCAAGATCTGAGAGATCAACATGTTCTCCAGTCGTAGCATTCGTTCCAGGAGTCCAGAGAAGAGTTTGATCTAGGGACCAAGTTCCTACCTATTGAGAAAAGAGCGTTAAGATTCGAGAGGACTGGGACAGAAATACACCCTTACAAGAACGACAGCAACATCAGAGTTCCGGGCTGCGTCAACTGCGGCGGCAATCTCTGACTGGTCGTTAGACCAGAGCTTGCATCCTTCGGCATAATTGATCTTAGTAGAACTGGATATGCTGGAGAGATATTGCTTGAAGCCGTCCAAGGGGGTTACTCCGTTATTTGATGCGTTGAAGAACACATAGTCTCCGAACTGTACATCGTGTTAGTAAAAGACCAATGAATGATCAATGGATAGAAGTTACCGAGACTCGGTCCGCGTGAGGACCAATAAGAGCGACGGAGCCGATACTTGTGCTGATGGGAAGGGTGTTCTGCCTGTTCTCAAGAAGGACAATGCTTTCCGTATCGGCCGAATGTAAAACTACTCTGGATTCCGGCGTACGTATTGTCGAGAGATAATCAGCATAGGGGTAAGGGTCTGTAGTTCAAGTTAGCTTCAGAATACGTGTTGAAAGCAGGGTGAGCTTACTTTCGAACAGTCCAAGAGCGAATTTGGTTCGTAGAATGCCTCTAACAGCGCCATCAATTGAGTTGATGCTGACGGTTCCGGCGGCGACTTGGTCTAAGACGAAATCCTCAGCATTAACTTTCAACAGAAGTGAAGATTACATGCCTGGAAGGGTAAGGAAAGTGTATGTCCCTGGTTTTACCACTGAGTTTGAATCAAATATCGAGCATGACAAGACATACCTCCGCCCATTTCTCCGCTGAAGTTGTCAACCGTAACTTTAGCAGCGCATTCTCTCGTTGCACATGTTCCATGAAGATTGATGAGGAGGTCGACAGAGCCGGCATCCGTAGTAACCCAATACTTGTAGCCCCATTCATTTCTGAGCTATGAACGCGGCATCAATCATTGTGGAACAGACTGGGTCAAGAACCACTGCTCACGATATCGGTCAACAAATCTGTATTACAGTCAATCGGAATATGTCAAGAGTAATGATTATCGGTCACTTACGAGTGTTGGCGATGGCTGGTATACCGTCGTAGCTGGAGTACGCAGTCATTATAGATAAGCTCTCAAGACACGCCCGGTTGAAGGGTTTGAGGTATTCGGTCCGCAGCTCCCTCTCTCCTCCTGATACTTGCGCAATATTCCTTTGACGGTCGATAAGCCTGGTGTACAGCAGCGGTAGAGTCAAGAACAGCACTTACAGACCACCCTGTGGGCTACCAAAAGCGGCAAAGTGCTTGCAAGTCGAAGCAACACGAGCAAAGGCAGTAGAACTTGTGTTTCTGCGCGTTCCAGATTGCATGCCTGTCACGAACGCATGTCCTATTTCTCCGGTTAAAAAGTGGTCCTCTCCGAAGTTCTCCTCCACACGACCCCAACGGAGCTCTCGGGATAGATCGAGTACAGGGGCAAACATATGGTTGATTCCAAGACCTTCGGCCTCCGTTGCAGCCACACCCGCAACTTGCGAGACAAGATTGGTGTTGAAGGAAGCGGCGAGACCGATGGGTGATGGGAAGATCGTGCCATTATCGGTAAAGCCGTGGAGGCCTTTGTAAAGATATCAGTGGTGTGTGTTGAATATGACAGGCTAAGCATACCTTCGGACTGGATAAGGGCAGGAATTCCGAGCGTCGTGTTTTCCATCAAGTAGCGTTGGCCAATATTGATCCCATATACGAGCTTCTCGTAGGGAGTCAGATAGCCAGCCCAGATACTTCCACCCTTAAACTCCATCATCTCTTCCTGTATATACGATGAGCGGTGATCAATGGGCGAAAACGAGAAGGGCGTACGAGACCAGTTTGATTGAAGACGAGAGTGTTGTCAAGAGGGTCGGTAAGATTCATCCAGCCGTTTAGGTCACCTTGGATCCTTTGTTGGTGATGGTAAGTATTGCTCAGGTGCTCAAGGCAAAAGTAGAGAGCGTACAATTGCGAAACCTTTTCTTGTACCGTCATACGAGGCAACAGATCATTGACGCGAGCCTCTATTGAAGCCTTGGGATTTTTGTATGTAGGCAAAGAGCCATCCTTGTTGGCCGCGCGAGCTTCCAAGCTGAAGTGCATCCCATCGCGAGCTCCCAGAATATCTTCGGCAGCGGCGAGGGGGACAAGCGCGGCGACGAGTGCCAATAACGGCAGGAATTTCTTCTCTACCGCCATTTAGATCGATGTAGAATGTGGGTGGTCAATACGCGAGGCCAAGTTCATTTATATCTGAAGCAGCCAGCACAAGCGTCGGCGCAAAGGCGGTAATGGCCGTATATTACGGGGTGCAACTGCTCGCGGGCGCACCAAAAAAAGGCTCCAGTGCAACAGGTGACTGACCAACCATGCGTCGTTCAGCAACCCTTCGACATTTGTGCGAGGCGGTGGAAGGCGGGCCGTCACCTACGACCCGAGGTTCTTCCACCTGAGCCTGCTCTTGAGAAGTTCTCAAGTTCCAAAAGGATAATAAGAGGCTGTCGGGCGTTTGAACGTGATTGGCGAGGCTGCGGTTGGTAGGCTGATAGACCCAAGACCCTCCTAGAAAACTGTGGATATATTCCGGAGTAAATACTCACAGGCAGAGCTTGGCTCATATCAAATGGCGCGTAGCGCGAAGAACATTCCGAATTTCGAGAAGCATGGAAATGTCGCCTAAAACGCCCACGTGAAGAGAATCCAACACCACGCGTCGTGCCACATTGCCAATGATCCGACTGAAGTGGAGCACCGTAAATTCGGGGGAATCCAGCTAGAATTATGGTATCAATAAGTAATTGGGGCTTGGTGTGAATTCATAACATGAACAGAGGAGACACTGACAACCTACCGTGGAGAGGGCAAGGCAAGTTGTGATCGATATCAGTGATCAAATTACAAAGTGGAGTTGAAGCTGAAATCAGCAAGTTTTGAGTGCTGCGAGCTCAAAGGCAGCACACGAACTCTAGGTCAAGGAATTTGGGAAGAAGGAAACAAAAAGGCCTGAGCTGCAGTTGTGAAAATAAACAAGGTTTTGCGTTTCGAACCTGTACTATTTATAGAACACGAATTTCGCCTACAATCACAGAGCCCCGTTTGTATTGCACTTGGCCGTGGCTGCCTCATGAACACGGGCCATGGGCTTTACAGAACATTTGCTCTTTTTGGAGGTCTATTGCATTTCAAGATGGATTACCGTCACCGTCGATTTCGCTGCAGAGCTCAACATTCATCATTAAACATATTCTACGAGTTCCGAACTTTTTTGGGTAGGTTTTTTTTGACCTCGTCTCCAACCCGTATTCCTGTCGTGAACAATACTCAATTTATAACTCCGTCAAGTTCCGATTCCAATTAATTGTTTCATATTATTTCATATGTTAATGAACTTATCGTTATCCCTTTCATAATCTCCTTATTCGAGTTTCGCAAATGACTTCGAACATTTCTCATTTATGTAACAAATAAATAAAAACCTTGTAAACTTAGTTACTTTGGACATCGGAATCAACACAGTGTCTTCGAACATATTCCAGTCGTTTGATCTCAGCTCTCTTATCATGATCATTCTCAACTCCTTATTTCGTCTCATCGAGTCATTATCTAAGTCAGTCCCTGACAATTTCCCATGTCGCCATCGAAGCCTTCGGAGAATTCTTCGCACTGCGTATAAATTCCTTCCCAATCCTCCAAAGCATGGAAACCCGCATGTTCAAGGATTATTTCGTTCCAAATTAACCCCCGTCTCTTTGTCGGCATGAAAAGCCTCTGCTCTCTAGAGCTCACATTTGGTTCCTAGAGAATCTCGTCGAGCAATTAAATACAACTCCTTGCGACTCAACTTACGTCTTCGAAAGGTGTGTGGATATCGCTCAATTGGGGGGCCAACTATACATAATAATATTACCTTTCTATAATCGACATGCAAATAATGGCGACATGCGCTAGTATCACCGTCAATCTTCCGTACCTTACTTCCCTGACCCTCAACGAGAGGGTAGGTTGTAATGGCTCGTCACCCCATTTCTCAAGATTTCACTTCTAGACACCCAAGCGCCACCGCTGTAGCGCCCCTCGTTCTCCGCTTCCATACACTAGTAACAATCAAAGCTGGTGCTTGAGAGGGACAATTGACAAATGAATTTTGGTATGATTTATGACCCCTAAATCAATCAAGAATTGTCCTCAACTCTGACGATGCATGATTTACGCAGGATTCAAGAAAAACATTCATCAGTGAATTTCATGCCAGGACTTGGCATGTTGACAGAATCACGATGAATCGGCTTTCCCATCCTCGACGTTTAGAATTCAAGACAAATAAATCTGTTCTTAAATTGCGGCACTGAATCGCCGTGTATCGGCAGCTTTGACTTTCACTATTGAGGTTAGTGGCAATGATGAGATCCAAGATGAATGCTCTTTATCTTGTAAAGAGCCGATTGCGAGATAAGATATGATAGATAGGTGGAAAGTTGATGAGAGTGAGAGAACCTGGGGTTGAAGATCAAGATACTGCGTTGATTGAACGCAAGAAACACACGCTCGAAATGAGGGTTTTTTTCATACTACTGGAGATCTGAGATATGCAATGAGAGAATGGATGCTAAGTAATGTCAAACGTGCCTCATTATTCCTTTTCAGGTGGAACTCATCAAGGAGAAAGGGTGTCCTGCGCGTCTGCGGTGAAGTCGCGTCGTTGTTATACAACTTCCAGGCAAAAGTCCTTCAAAACGCGAAAATGGACCCTGGAGACCGCTTCACTAGGACCGTTCGAAATTTGGATTCTGCACGCCTCTTGCCCAGCATAGTGAAAGGGGTTGGAGCCATTGGAGCTTCCTTAGGCTTGGAGCTTCCTAATCAATTACAATTCAGGCCACTGGCGGAACCTTCAAGCTGTCGATCAGCTTTGTCTGTAGCCTAATTGCTAGCATGTATTTGCTTATGATCACGAACCGAGAATGTCGTCCACGGTAGTATTCCGCGACGTCTATAAGAAGGACACGATGAACGTCAACAAATCCGTCCTCTTCAATTACAACAACGATGCGTTTAACTAGCTTCATCATCCTTCTCACTCTCGCTATCCCGTCTTTCTGCGTCAGTCTCGTCGTCCAGAATGATCTCGACCTTGCCATAGACCGGGCCACAAAATATGCCAACGTGATCACTGCGTTCTCCCCGATAGTTGGCCAAGGAACTCTTGCCCAGACTACGGTATGGTTTTCGTCATTTAACCCCCACCCCCAACCTCATGAATTTCTCTCTAGGAAATTGTCTCAGCGTCTCAGGACCTCGACTTGGTTGTGAAAAAAACCGTGAATGATGTCGCGGTGAGTGGCTATTTCTCACTGGAGAAAGGTTTAAAAGCACGTAATATGTTAACTTCTCCTCGTGAATCGTCAGAATGCTGGCGCCTTCTCCGTCGTGAGCGCTGCTATGATTTTGGAAAAGCAAGCAACACTTGTGCGGAAACTCGGGGATGCTCTTAACGCGCTCGTCGATAGGAAGTCGGCTTTGAGCACTTTGCGTAAGGCGGGGCGTTATAGCTTTTGAGGATAGCTTCAGCTCAACATATCAACTAGCCGATATTATTCAGAGTTTCCGACAGGATTTGGAATATTCGAGGGTGCTCTTTGAGCAGATGAACGAAGGGCTGGTTGGTGCTGCTCCCGTGAGTCCTTTCCTAAGTCCTCGTGCTTTGTCTGCAACGTCCTGATCGGGACCGTACAGTTCTTCCTCGCTGCCGTTTTCATAGCAAACGATATCCAGACGAATGCTTCGTATACTACCACGATTCAGGCATTCAGTCCATAGAAACTGGAAATTTTGGTCTAAATAATTCATATCGTGGTAGTGATTTTATTCAGTGACTGGACCTACTTTAGTAAAGTATTGAGGGAAGTCGTTCTCGTGATCACTTTTCGAAGCGAACAAGTCTCGACCAGCTCACAAGTTAGGCGTAGACAACATGCCCCCCCTCGGACTCTCCTCGCATTTGTCTATTGAACATAACATTTGGATTAGTATAAATACAGTGTAAAAGAGTGTCAATACCAATGAGCCTGACAACTGACTACGTCCCCACATCCATCGCCCCCTCCAGCGCTTTCAAACACCCAATGCCACACGCCCCTTTCGTCCAGTCTCTGACGAGGCGATAGCGAAACGACTTCCCACATCCTGGCGCCGCACACGTCGTGGGACGGGGGACCGATTCACTCTTTGTAGCACCAGCACTCACATCGGTACCACTTGGCGTCTGCGGAAGCGCCGCGACGGGGACGGAGAACGTCATCTGCATCTTCATTTCCGTGGACATGGGGTCCGTGCCCTCCACCACCGGGATGCGAGACGTCGAGACCCATCGGTACATCGTGGGGATCTCCACCTCCCTCTCCACCTCCCTCTCCTGCTCTTGCTCCCGTTCCTGCATCTCTCCATCTACGCCTTCCTCAGCATCAACGTCGTCCATCCCGTCCTCGTCGTCCCCCTCGTCTTCGTCCCCCTCGTCAGGAGTGGGGGCGGAGGACTTTTTGGGCTTGGCGGTGGAGGGCTTGTATACGGAGTTGGAATTGTTGGAGGCGGAGCGGGGGGTGGGTGCGATGTCGTCCATGTCTGTGCGTTGTGCCGTGTTGCGCTTCTTCCGGGGTCGAGACTGTTTTTTGAGAAGGCGGTTGATAGTTTCGACCTATCGTACATGTTAGGCGTTGTATTCAGACTTTATAAATGAGCACGCAAACGCACCTTTTCATCCTCGAGCTTCTTCTCCGTTAAATTTCTCCTTTTCCTCGCCGTCTCCTCCCGTCGCAGCGCAAGCTCTGTCTCATTGAGCGGGGCCTTCTTCTGCTTCGGCGCACTGAGCGAGACATGCGACGAGTCCATGACACTCGCGAGAACGGCTTGCCTCGTCGTAAGCCGCGTATTAGTAGGGAGCGAATCCATCGAGTCCTCCGACTCGACCACAGGCGTCTCGTATCTGGCGAGCGCAGCGGGCATCTTTAGGCGAATCTTCAACCCCCCGCGAGGGGCTTTGGGAGGAACGCTCTCGTAGGCGTCGGATTGAATCTCGTCGTCTTCCTCGTCTTCCTCGGGCTCGTCTTCGTCGTCACCCTCCGCGACGGCCTCGATGTCGACGTTGGATCCTTCATCATCGTCCTGGTCCTGGTCTCTGTCCTCCTCACGAGCTCGTCGGCGTGATGGAGGTAAAGACGCAGGCTCTGGCTCTAGCTCCATGTCCACATCCGAGTCGAGTTGCATGTCTAGAGCCAGTCGCCGTGTACGGGTGCGACGAGAAGTGCGAGTGGTCATTGGCATCGTTGACAAGTCGTTCAGAGAAAGGACAGATGGGCGTGTAGAAGAAAGGAAACGTCCGAATCAGTAACGAGTAAACTTTGACTGGTCTACCCCTTCGACATCATTTCCCAGGGTGACGAGCATACATATAACTCACCACTGTTGGAAGCCGGATCATTGCCATGATAGCTTGAGTTTGTTCCCAGAGAGGTCATATGGGTGTAACTATTTGCCCTCACTTGGACGGGCATGGTGGGGGGAGTGTCGGTGCTATTAAGCGATCGGCAAGCGAATTGCTGTCGGCTATTAAATAAATAATTATTGGCCAACTAGTGGCGCACAAAACTGGGTGCAATGCCATCTGTGAAGAGGGTAACAGGCACGCAGGTTGAATATCTCGCTGCCCTTGTGTTGGAATTGCAGGTTCTGCTCCTGATTGCCGCAACGTTTCACACTTATAAGAACACCATCCAGAACGATAGTCCATATTTCTCGAAAAACACAAACATGACCCGAACAGTTCTCTCGACGTAGTAAGCAAGAAAAGAAAAAGTCCACCAAAGTACCAGCTGACCCGAAGCTCAGCACTTCTCGATACATTAATTCAGTTCCTTGATTGTAGTATTAAACGTGGCGGACAACTTGTCCCTGAGCGCAGTTGCGTCTGGTACGTCGGGTTTCTATAAAATAAATTGATGAGCGAGGGGGGGAAAAAGGGCAAAAGCAATCGTACAAAGGCACGATCAATGAGTGCTTTCACCAAGGGCAGAGCGGCAGTGCCGAGGTCTTTTACATCTCCCCTGACGTTCGGGAGAACACCGATTGCATTGAACGCGGCTTTCTTAGCCAAAATGGCCTTGAGGGCATCCTCGGTGATAACCTCGAGGTCCTTTGCTGCGGCGAGGTTGGCGGAACTTTCGGTTTTACTGAAGGATGGGAGGGTCTGTGACTCCGGGATCAGTTACGTGCACCAGCCAAATGAAACCTCGAAGCCATTCACCAAAAGTTCTTTCGTAGAATCAGCGAGGGACCCATTCAAGTGGGTGGCAGCTGTATGGACTTTCTATGTAGTTATCAACGTTGTTATTACCTTGTTAAGTCTGCCACAGAATACAAAACGTGATGCGTACACCAGCTTGAGCCAGCCCATTCGTCGCAGGGACCGCGTTGACTGCGGTCGTGAGCCCACTAAGCTCATCCGACAACGCCTTGATCTGCTTGACGAAGTCGGCAGCAGGGGTGGCGAAGCCAGAGACGATGAGGGAGGAAAGCACGAAGAGGCTGGTAAAGCGCATGTTGAGCTGATGAGTGGGGGAGGAACTGTTAGCTTGGTGAGAGGTGCTAGATAATTTATCGAGCCTTTATACCTTATGCGGCGCATTGCGCAGAGGGGATCAAGTGACAAGAAAGCCGCCGAAGGGTGCCACCACCCAATTCGACAGGGGCCATCGAGACAGGAAAGCAAATGAGGTCGACCCGCTACCGCAGAAAGAAGTGCCGAGCATGAACGTACCGTGAGCGCTTCTGATGCTTCTGCGTGGAATTTCTATCATGGGCAGTCTTTGCTGTCCTCGCATGGTAAACGAGTGAGCAAGAAGTGGGGCGCGCATGGATTCCAGAGTTCAGAATCAGATAGAAGGTATCCACTGCAGGAGGATAAGTAGCACTCCATACTCGCAGATACACGAGGAGGGCAGCTGGGGGCACATTCGTCGTGAATAAGACCATGTGATTTCGAAATTATGAATGTCAAGTGCTTGAGAATCAGATCGAAGGCGCTTCCACTAAGGACTCATGATCGAGAGAGTATAATGTATTAGAGTATAAGTCGCAGAAACTACTTACCCAGGAATCGCCATTTCATCCCTATTAGAGCATAAGTATCTTCGAAAAGGTCCGGCCCCGATTTTCAAGGAGTTTTCATTTAGTTATTTCAGCCCATATTCAGGAGTCGACACTCCCAATGGTGCGCCTTGAACTTGTGTGATAGATGCCCCCTGCTCGTTGCTATTTACACCTAAAAAAGCCATTATCAGTTGTGTATGCAGCATGTGCCACAAGATTTATTTCGTCGTACTTGGAATGTCGAAGTTCTGAATCCTGAAATGCTCGAAGACGACCAAAGTGACGGTGTTGAGAGCCAACGAAATTGCGATTGTCATCAGTCGTGCTCGTAGCGACTTGAACCGCTGCCAGTACGCCGGTTCGATTCCCCTTCAGTGTAATAGATGTTTTGTAACAATGTCATCGATGACCCCTGCGTTGGCACACCGCACGTTCATGACTCAGCGCTCAACATGCAGATAGCGAAAACCTGGGATGGTATCCTATTAGCTGTCTAGAGAGATCTAAAATATACATTACAAGGTAGCAGCAGCCGCCTCTAGCGCCTGCTCAACATCATGAACAAGATCATCCACATCCTCAACGCCGACCGACAGCCTGATCAAATTCCCCGTAATACCAAGCACCTCACGGTCCTTCTCCGGTATACTCCCATGCGTCATCCTCGCCGGATGCTCCGCGAGACTCTCCACACCCCCCAATGACTCCGCCAGCGTAAACAGCTTCGTGGAAGTAAGGAACTTCTCCGCCTGCACATCGCCTCCCTTTATCCTAAACGAGATCATGCCCCCGTACGCAAAGCCCCCGGTGCTCAGCCCATGCTGGATCTGCGCCTCCACGAACTTGAGCGCATGGGGCGAGAGGCTCGCGTACGCAAGGTGGTTCCGCGGGTGCGATGCGAGCCCGGGGTATATGACCTCCTCGACGTGGGGAGAGCGCTCTAGGGCCTGCGCTACGGCGAGTGCGTTAGAGCCGTGGGCTTTCATCCTGAGGTGGAGCGTCTTGGCACCGCGTTGGGCGAGCCAGCAGTCGTGTGGGCTCGGGACGGCGCCGATGGCGTTCTGGAGGAAACGGAGCTTGGCAGCGAGGGGGGCGTGATGGGACGGAAGGATGAGGGCACCCATGACGACGTCAGAGTGGCCGTTGACGTATTTGGTGAGGGAGTGGAGGACGATGTCGGCGCCGAGGAGGAGGGGAGAGGAGTAGAAGGGCGAGAGGAAGGTGTTGTCGACGAGCACGAGGGGTTTGGATGGGTGGACATGGGCAACGGAGGATATCCGGGCGATATCGATCAGTCGCAGAGTGGGGTTGGTGGGGGATTCGACCCAGATAAGCTAGGAAGCAGGGTCAGGTGGTTACTGTAAGGATGGACAGGAATATCTACCTTGGTGTTTGGGCGTATCGCAGCAATCAAGGCATCATCGTCAGCGTTCTCGAGATCGATAAAGGTGGTTTCGAGGCCCTGGTTGACGGCGGCTACTTTGGTCATATACCGGAATGTGCCTCCATAGACATCGTTGACGCTAACCATGTGGGATCCAGGCCCAAGAGACTGCAACACCGTCGCTGTAGTAGCACAGCCGGATGAAAATGCAAGGCCGTGTGCGCCTCCAGCTTCGAGCGAGGCAAGTGTCTCCTCAAAGGCATCACGATTGGGGTTACCTGACCGCGAGTACTCGAAACCCTGCTCACAGCGATTAAGATTCGTGAATTAACCTGAAGTATCGACAACACTCACCTTGTGCACTCCTATGGCATCCTGCTTGTACGTCGTGCTTAGTGATATAGATGGGATCACTGCGCCCGTCTCCTTGTCAGGAGCCGACCCAACATGGATCGCACGGGTTCCGAACCCGAGCTCCTCGTGTTTTTTGTTGGTAACTGGGCTGGAAATCTCAGAGAGGGATGGAGACATTACTGTGTGTTATGAAAAATGAGCTCCGGATCGAAAGTATATAAACCATTATTGACTCGGAAAGGTAAAAACTGTACAAGGATTTGCCAATGAAATTTCGCTTATCAATCCAGGAACGTGACGTCAAATCGATCGGGTACCGCGAGTTGCGACTGAACCAGAAATGTCAAGTCCAAGAGATAATCCTCTGCGGATATCAATATGGTTGGCAGCTGCGTTACGAATCCTGAGTAAAATGCATCAAGAGAGAAGAGAATACCCCACGAACGAAACTTTCTCTCGAGTTTACAGGCGTCGGTGAGGTCCTCCATCAAGAAAGTCACTGAAGGATCGACTCAGAGTGGTAGTTGCGCCTTTGTTAATGTCGTCCTGGGATGGATTGCGCGACGGCGCTCGCGATCATAAGGTACAGTTCAGGTCAAGTGCCGTTCAAAACGGACTTTTGTGCAAAGTCACAAATCTAGTTCATTGTGTAAATTGGCTACAGTAGTTATAAGTATACATCGAATTGCGTAGTGAGTAGAATAAAATTAAATCATAAAATAAATACTCTTCCATGCTTTAGAGCTTGGATTTCTCGTCCTTCTCGACATTCTCGGACGCCCTTTGCTCAATCATTGCAGCACGTATCGACTTGGTGCGCTTGACCACATCGAAAAGTCCTTGGACATGCGTAGCCTTCCAATCCTTCGGCATCCTTTCATGCCCAATCCACTCCCGCATCCACTCGGCCGGCACTCCCACATTCTTCCCCGCACGCGTTTCTAAAACCCCCAGAATGATCGCCATCTCCCCCCTCGCAATCTCCGCATGCACGCCATCCAGCCTCGGCGACTCCTTCTCCCGCCGGACACGCGCACGCGCAACGTCAGACGCGTCCATCAATGCCCGCCTATCCCCAAACTCCGATCCCTCGCCTACCTCGTCACCCGTCTTGGCGTCCGCGAGGAGACGCTCGACGAGCGCGGGGACAATTTTGGTGGGGGCGTATTTCTCCCCCTGGGGCGTATCCTCGTGCACCAGGCTGGCATCGTGCTCAACCCGCCCGTGTTCCCCGATCTCATGGAGGCTGATGTTGGTGATCCGCCGCAGAAGGGCGAACCCGCCGATGGAGAGAAAGACGGCGAGCGGGATGGAGAGGTTGTAGCATGCCTTCAACCCTGAAGCCAGATCCCAAACAGTGAGATTTTTTCCATCGCGCGCTCTGTGAATTGTGGTTACTTGATGTACTCTTTTGCACTGGGATCAAGTACATACATGTAGCCATGATTCGCCATCGTATTCAGAGCAGGGCACGGAGAACGACTATCACCGTCCTGAGGAGGGCACCATTCGTGACCCTTGCCTGTAACTGGGCAGGTCTTCCCCGAGTGAGTATGGTTGTCGACGGCGGGATGGGATGTGGGCAGAGCCATGATATTGGTATGTGAGCAAGGTATCTGGATGAAGTCTCCGCAATTTGGCTCCGGTATTTAAGTAAATGCGGTGGGATACAGGAACCGACCGCTAGGCACCAAATTTAGACGAGGCGCGGTCATAGATATCATAGATCTCAAGAGTAAGGGAGGACATCAGTTTCAACCTTGGTGTCAACAAGCAGTATCCTCCGGCAACCGTTTCCTGCCGAACGTCGCATATCCCTCAATGCCATGGTCTTAAAATCGAGACGAATTGGTAAAGCTTGAACATCGCGGCGATTCGAAATGCCGCCAGTCAGGTACACCTCCACGTGCGACTAAATTGAAATAGTAACCGGCCCGCCCTATTGTCCTCCTTCGACCAGAGTTAAGTTAGTAGATGTTCCAAACATACACACAGCCTCACTATAGGTAAATTTTAGCATATAACAAAGTCATTTATCCCACAGCTTTTTGAAATTGACCATATGCTCACTCTCAATTTCTGATCAACCTTGATTTTCTTAGACAGTATCGGCGCAATCTTTGCACCGATGTACGGTGAGCGTTTCATGATTCATGCCAAGATTCAAAGATACTAATCTACGTATCTTTCCCAAGGGTTTCACTAACGCCAAGTAGCCGTCGAGTCACACATGTACATCAATCCCTCCAAACTCTGGCTATGGAACCAATTGTTCGCATCCGTAGGTGCTCACTGATATCACTGAAGACGGTGTAGCTGCAAGGAGCACCCAGACCGATCTACCATCGGCGATCCCGACGCCGGCTAGCAGAGGCGCAGGCAGAGACGGAGCGGACATGAGATAACCCCCACACACACTCACGGAACCAGATACATAACCACACCCCCCACACCCGCACCCCATCGAAGCCACTGACGCTCCAACACAAAGCCGAAACACACTCTACGAGGAGACGCTTGGATGGAAACGATACATTACACGATACATTGTAGGATACAGCAACTACTTACACGGCCTCAGCAGTGGCTTGACGGCGATAAACACAGAATCATCATCAGGGAACCTTTTCACGTGAAAACCACTCTACGAATTTTGCACACTCATAGCTCTTCCGATGGAACCACCTCAAACATCACTTGCCATCAAGGATTAGGAGCACAGTCATACGGCTCAGGGGTGTTGGGCTGATATCAAGTTCCGACCTACATGCATGACAAGTTTTGGAATCCAGTTCTTGACCTAAGTTCCCGCTCCGGCGGTCAAACGCTCACTTGAGGCCGGCACAACCAATTGCAGCATATCATAGATCCTGCCAAAGGATCTTCGACAGTGGGAGAACTCCGGTGGGACCGGGGCGGTTCACAATTGCAACGCGTTTCATCATGAGCGGCATACCTTCTCCATCACCAAACCTTATGGCTATGGAAAGTGGTAGGATTAACCAGCACATTATTTTCGCGAAACTTACATGTATCGATGTTCCTCCTATCGGTTTCTGGTACCATCTCAGCGTAATTTTGAACGAAGTAAAGCATGTTGCGGCTGTCTGTTCGAGTCTTCCCTACCGTTTGCTCTTGACTGACCTGCAGGAATCGCATCTTAGAGACAACATTTCGAAACGTCTTGATTTGAATGTCTTCCGCGGTTCCACATTCAATTGCTGCTCATTATAAGGCTTTTTTGAGGAGCGCATCGAGTAAGGCTAAAGGGGCATTTTGTTCGATATATGGCACAAAATTAACGTGACATTGTACCAGCATCTTTTTTTAGCCGCCAACCATCGTGATTTTGGCTACTTATGGGAAAGTGCGTCGTCTTCACCCTATGGCCTCAATCCTAAGTACACCTCGTGGAGACACTGACCCCGGACCTGGATGCCCAAGGAAAGTGATTCTACTGGAGAGACTCATGTCGGAGGTTTCGATGTTCCTGAGGTATATTTGCCCCTCAGCTGTCAGTGCAAGTTGATTGTTCGACGTCCAAAGCGATATGTCCGTGGTCCTCCAAGGACCTGCGTTGAAGAGCTTAGAGCCGCCGACGGGATCAATTATCATAGATTGACACAAGGGAACTTGATGCTTATTTTTGGAAAGAGGAGCTGCGTCATGACTCGCCCCACTTTGCCATTACCCATGCTGATACGTTATGGAGACGACAGACCTCAATAGTATGTCATTATCCCGACGATCTCTGCGGATAACGCCGCCACCTTCATCATGCGCCCTGTTGTTCAACCATTTCGTGTGTCGAAAATACGATCAAGATTCTACGCCTTCCCCGGCACACGGCGACAGTTTTGGCAGACGATACTTACGGCCCCTCTGATAGTTTGTCCGTATTAAACCCCCGAGCTTGAGTGGGGCTCTACATTTATTGTTCCATAAAACCGGGTAAACATCAATATCTATAACGCTCCACTGACTTTTCCCTTAGTATGGGTGCTCTCAAGGAGATCGTCGGTGCTTTTCTTGTTGGCGCGATCTTGAATGCATAGTGAGTGTGCCTCAGACAGCCACCGCCGAGCTGATGTGCTGACCCTCTTGGATGTAATAGGATTTTTGGCCTCATTTGCGTACGACTACGTGAACTTTCCCTCTGATGGTAGAGGTACAAAGCTGCTGGTACGTCTGTTCCCTTGTCTTTTATTTTAAGTGATCGACTGACCCTAGGTAGCTTGGGTGTGGTACGCCGAGTCAACTCAAACGATCTGATCATATTGCATGACTCAATAAAATCGCAGCTTTTGGCAGCTTTGCATCTCGAGATGTTATTTGAAAGGTCGTTCTATTTCACGTTCTCAAGGAAGTTGTGCAGTATTGTTGTGTCCATGCTGGTCTGCTACGTCGTTATCCTGTCCAGTCAACATATTCCAACCTCGTCACATCCCTTGGTGTGCCTAATGATTTTAGTGGGCCAATCTGGTAAATTATATCTCAACGTGTTGCTACCATTGGTCCTGAGAGATTGTGAACAGGGAATGGTCGTATCTGGACCTCTCAGTGAGAGTGAGTCCAAAACGTTCGTTAACGAAGAAGCTCTAGCCTCTGATAATCTTGCAAGTCCTGCGGCCTTCAGCATTCAAGCATACTATGCTTACCGTACTCGCCTTCGTTATTTATCTCAGCTGCTCTGATATAAACTGTCCTAACATACCATTCGATTTGAATAGTCCTCAAAAGCCTACCTTTATTCGCCCTCATTGTGAGTGGTTAACCCTTGCTTAACCT